>CM021103.1:82476519-82709281 GCA_007115665.2 Sequoiadendron giganteum | reverse complement strand
GAGGGTATAGGGGTTGAGGGATTAGGGTTTAAGGGTTGAGGGATTAGGTTTTAAGGGGTTGAGGGTTGAGGGTTGAGGGATTAAGAGGGTATAGGGGTTGAGGGATTAGGGTTTAAGGGTCTAGGATTGAGGGTTGAGGGATTAAGAGGGTACAAGTGTTGAGGGATTAGGGTTTAAGGGTTGAGGGTTTAGGGTTGAGGGATTAAGAGGGTATAGGGATTTAGGGATTAGGGTTTAAGGGTTGAGGGTTGAGGGTTGAGGGATTAAGAGGGTATAGGGATTGAGGGATTAGGGTTTAAGGGTTGAGGATTGAGGGTTGAGGGATTAAGAGGGTATAGGGGTTGAGGGATTAGGGTTTAAGAGTTGAACCCTAAAACCCTCTCACCCTCTATCCCTCCCTTTGTATTTCACACTCTCTGCCACTCTCTCGGTCTCCCACTCTCTGCTTCTCCTCTTCTCCCACTCTCTCTTTCTCCCACTCTCCCCCTTCCTCCCTCCCTCTCTATCTCCCACTCTCCCCCTCTCTCCCTCCCTCTCTATATCTTACTCTCTCCCACTCTCTTGGTCTCCCAGTCTCCGCTTATCCCCTTCTCCCACTCTCTCTTTCTCCCACTCTCCCTCTCTCTCCCTCCCTCTCTATCTCCCACTCTCCCCCTCTCTCCCTCCCACAATATCTCCCACTCTCCCCTCTCTCCCTTCCACTCTCTCTTTATCCCACTCTCCCCTTCTCCCTCCCTCTCTATCTCCCACTCTCCCCCTCTCTCCCTCCCACTCTCTTAGCAACTCCTATACTCTCAAAAATACACTAAGAAAACCAAATTTCACATAACGAGTGCGCGTTATAATGCGAGTGCGTTATAATGCGAGCACATTTGTTACTCCACTAAAACGGTAAAAAACTCTATATGCCCATGATTTGAAGGCCCACAGTTTGCATATTCCCTTGGTTTTGCATGTGCTCCAACAAAAAATAGCTTTTTGATGATGTTCTGAAGTGTGCAAGCATCTTTTTCACATTCCATCACCTTTTCCATGATCTTTTTACCACCTTTGCGTGAAATAGCAGAGTTTCCATGTTGAAAGACATATAATATCAATTGAAGTTTGAATTCCATTGAAAACTGATATACAATTGAAGTGTGGAAGCAAACAAGCTTTTGAACAAGTCAAATTGTTGTGGAGTTTGAAGAAAGAAGAAGCTAAGGCTGCATAATTGGGTTGAACTCCTCCATTTGAAATGATGTAGGGTGTAAAGTGTAGGAACATCATGAAGACTCTTGGATTGAGAACATCGAATGCATCGAGTGAAGACACTATTGTGAAGAATCTAATGGATGATTATGAGAGTGTGGGTAAGACTTGACACTCAAAGGATAGTAATGTCACCCGACGTGTCATTACATCGACTTTGGTAAGTTTTCAAACAAAGAGAGCTCGCCTAATTAAAAAGACTAGTGAAGAAATGGGAATTAGTAGAAAAACTTTATCAAGAGCCATTCAAAGGTGGCAAAGAATTGAGGGCAATGATACAAATGAATTATGAGCATTTTCAGGGAGACTGTCACGAAAAGATAAAGAAGTTGTCGAAGCCTTGAGAACACTAATTGAAGAGTATTGGAAGAATAAAACAAGGCCATCTCCGAATCAAAGGGATGTGTTAAGAAGGAGAATTGGTAGTCGGAATCATGAGCCACATCCAAAGCATTTTTTGGATATGACTTAACCCCAATTTTTTCAGAAATTTGAAAATGATTATCCTCAAATTAGTATTTCTCAAAGATTTTTTGAACTTCTTAAACCTTTTTATGTCAAGATAAATCACACACGCACTACTTGTTGTTGTAGAGTACATATTGAATTTCCTAACCATTACGATGTTTATCGTTCTATATGTTTAGGTTTGCATACTAACGATGTTTTGCAGGATTGTGGCATAGAAGCCCCACCAAAATCTTCAAGAGAGTTCTTATCAAAAAATTTATGTGAAATAGAGGATGGCCAGATATTCTATAGGACAACATGCTTGGATGGTTCATGCAAGCGTTGCGGTGGCTTCCAACGTATGCCAGTATGTCAACATATGGAAAGCACAGATGAGGTGGGACAAAAACTAGTAGAGTTCAGGAAGTATAAAATAGTGGCATATGCTACAAAAGATGGGTCTCAAGCAAAAAGGTGTGATCCGATTATTGAGAAGATTCCAGTGTACAAATTTATAACCACATTTTGTGACAATATACTGTCTGAGTATGCAATGCATACCCATAGAGCCCGATGGTTGGACACGTAGTTCAAGCTATGCAAGGACACCTTTCCAGTTGGAAGCATAGTATCCATGGTTGAATTTGCAGAGAACTACACTCTACAACCACAAAATGAGGTGCAGTCACAGTATTACAACTCCACACAACTTTCAATATTTGTGCACATAGCATTCATTCATGCATTTGATAGTACACATGAGAAAAGGAAGGTATTGACGGAGTACCAGTTTTATAGTAGTGATGATCGCACACATTCTCCAGAGTTCGTGCAAGGTTGCTTCCAGATGTTCTACAGTGGTTTGGCTTAGAGGGGCATAGAATACGATCAACATATTATATGGTCTGATAACTGTGCAACATAGTTCAAGAACTCGTGCATGTTCTACTGGTTGTGCAGGATGCATGTCATTACAGGTGTTCAACATATGTGGAACTTTTGTGAGGTTGGACATGGAAAGGGGGAGCATGATGGTGTAGGAGCATGCGTGAAAAGAGCATTAGCACGAGAAGAGTTAAAGTACAAAGACAGTGCAAAGTTGACAAATGCAAAATCAATCGTCGAGTGGTGTAATGCTTTGATGGGTCCAGGTAATGAAGGTACGTCTTTAGTTCGTAGATTTTTTTGGTTGATGGATGATACTAACATTACACCATATGAAGACTATTGTACACTAATAGGATTGAGTGAGGTACACTCTTTCCTTAGCTCAAATACAGGTTCATGGAGTATCGATAAACAAAAGATGGCATGCTTTTGTTCTTCATGTACAATGCAAGATTGGAATGATTGTGAGTCGGGGGAGTGGGTTGATAAATGGTTCACAAGCTATCTTAGCCCACTTCACACGTATCGCCCTCCGACAACATTAGAACTGACATAGATAGAATCATCGGTCGACTTTGACCACATATCATATCTAGTTCAACGAGGTGATATATCTACTTTCTTAGTTGTTGAAATTCCATATCGTTAGATCTTACTTTGTACTGTATTCATAATGTTGACTAATTTTAAGAGATTTTTTGCACATATCAATGCAGGGCATGTTTATGCAGTTATTGCAGATGAAGACAATGAAGAGGGAACAAACTATTACTTGTGTCATTGTGTTGAGACCAAAAAGAAATTTGAGGCCCCAGTTATAGATGGAGAAAACATCGAATACCCTACAGGCTCAGTTGTGGTTACTGGAACATGGCTTAGAATGTACCCACATTCAAGTGTTAAACATTGGCTATTTCAGGACTTTGACATGCATCGTAAGATTCTTCATTACTCGAACCTTGTCGTGGCATCCAATGTTCATTTGACCAAATATGGGGGTAGACCTTTGAACAAGATGTTATGGAAGGTCTGTGAGTCTGACCATGAGGCAATACTTGACACAATAAAGAGTAGAGTAGACTCGGATGGTTTGTTGGATTAATTTATAAGTATATGCACATTAATTTGTTTGATGCTAATGCTATCATCTTCTTTTACAGTGATTGGTGTCCCCTTGCAAAAAATGCAGATATATGAGCCATCTAAGAGAATGTCAACCAAAAAAACAATGCAACATCCTTATTTTGATGCTTGCATGCAACATCTGTAAGTGCCTTCCATATATTTTTATTTCATTTCCATTTTGGATGCTCTTTCTTTTTCTCTTTTACTTTGCGTATTTGTAAGTAAACTACTAAGGGTTGATTGATCTTTCGTTGCAGAAAATGCTGATTTAAGAGCCATCAAAGAAAATCTCAGCCAAAAAAGCAATGCAACATACTTATTTTGATGATTTTGACAAATCGCAATTTTGATTTCAAGCCATTATAAGAGAGCATGTGAAGCTTAGTGAGGGAATCTCCAGTTACTCATTTGAAGTTAACCTCATAATGAGCACCTATGATGTAGACATTTAAAGAAAATCTTAAATGTATGAGTAACATTGTAAAAGATCTGAGAGAACAAAGTGCCAAAGGCATTGTAATAAGATTTAATTACATAATGAGATATACTCAAATATTGTAAGGTTGGAGTTCATGTTTGGTGTAGTAGCACCTTGTTCTATAAATTCCTTGAGTGGGAAAATTTGCAAACTTTGAATTTTGAAATGTAAACAATGTGAAAAAGGTCATATAAAGGTCATGTAAACAATTTGCACACACTTTTCTGCAACTTGTGTGACCAAGTGGACTGTTCCAACAGGTCGGAATAGGTATGTTTATGCTAGGCATGGTCCTCTTTTTCATCGAAACACGTAGAATCGCTTCGAGTTATGTTCCACCGGATCGATCCCTTAAGGGTCCAAAGTGCAAAATGGCTGCAAACTTCAACATGCTAGTACTCGGATACCGTGACACTTAGAAACTTCTCATCTGATCCTACAAAAAGGCATTGGGCCTCTCTAGAAAAACCTCTCTCATTTTTGGCTATGTTGGAGTGGTTTTCTCGTGGTGGAAGATTTTCATTTGATGGAAAAAGTGTCAAATTCAAGTAGTGCAAAGTTGCAAAGTGGTGCAAATTTCACTTTGCAACTCGTGTGACCAAACTAACTGCTCCAACGCGTCCAAATAGGTATTTTTACGCTAGGCATGGTATTTTTTTGCACCAAAACACGTAGAATCGCTCCAAGCTATGTTCAACCAGATCGATCCCTTAAGGGTCCAAAGTGCAAAATGGTTGCAAACTTCAGCATGCTAGTAGGATACCATGACACTTAGAAAATTCTCAACTAATCCAATAGAAAGGCGTTGGGCCCCTCTAGAAAAACCTCTCTCGGTTTTGGCTATCTTGGAGTGGTTTTCTCGTGGCAGTGGATTTTCACTTGATGGAAAAGGTGTCAAATTCAAGCAGTGCAAAGTTTCAAAGTGGTGCAACTTTCATTTTGTAACTCGTGTGACCAAGCGGAATGTTCCAACATGTATGAATAGGTATTTTTATGTTGGGAATGGTCCTCTTTCGCACTAAAACACGTGGAATCACTCCGAGCTATGTTCCACCGGATCGATCCCTTAAGGGTCCAAAGTGCAAAATAGCTGCAAACTTCAACATGCTATTACTTGGATACCGTGACACTTAGAAACTTCTCATCTAATCCTAAAAAATGGCATTGGAACCCTATAGAGAAACCTCTCTCGGTTTTGGCTATCTTGGAGTGGTTTTCTCGTGGTGGCGGATTTTCACTTGATGGAAAAGGTGTCAAATTCAAGCAGTGCAAAGTTGCAAAGTGGCGCAACTTTCGCTTTGCAACTCATGTGACCAAGTAGACTGTTCCAACATGTCTGAATAGGTATTTTTATGCTAGGCATGGTCCTCTTTCGCACCGAAACATGTGGAATCACTCTGAGCTATGTTCCACCAGATTGATCCCTTAAGGGTCCAAAGTGCAAAATAGCTGCAAACTTCAGCATGATATTACTTGGATATTGTGACACTTAGAAACTTCTTGTCTAATCCTATAGAAAGGCGTTGGACCCCTCTAGAAAAACCTCTCTCTTTTTTGGCTATCTTGGAGTGCTTTTCTCGTGGCAGCGGATTTTCACTTGATGGAAAAGGTGTCAAATTCAAGTTGTGCAAAGTTGCAAAGTGGTGCAACTTTCGCTCTACAGCTCATGTGACCAAGCAGACTATTCCAACATGTCCAAATAGGTTTTTTTACACTAGGCATGGTCCTCTTTCCCACCGAAACACGTGGAACCGCTCCAAGCTATGTTCCACCGGATCGATCCCTTAAGGTTCCAAAGTGCAAAATGGCTGCAAACTTTAGCATGCTATTACTTGGATAACGTGACACTCAAAAAATTCTCGTCTAATCCTATAGGATTGCATTGAGCCTTTCTAAAAAAACCTCTCTCGGTTTTGGCTATCTCGGAGTGGTTTTCCAGTGGTGGCGGATTTTCACTTGATGGAAAAAACATCAAATGCAAGCAGTGCAACTTTTGTTCTGCAACTTGTGTGACCAAGTGGAATTTTCCAACATGTCCAAATAGGTATGTTTACGCTAGGCATGGTCCTCTTTTGCACTGAAACACGTGGAATCGCTCTGATCTATGTTCCACTGGATCGATCCCTTAGATTGGAGGAGTCTTAAGTTGCAAATTTGTAAGTTGCTTAAAGCAACAAATTTGAAATGATATTGAATGGACCACTTAGCACTCATTGCATCTAAGTGATGCTCCCAGAGGTGAGGCACTAGGCCTTCCCGGGAGGTCACCCATTCTAGTATACTCCAGCTCAAGCGCTTAACCACAAAGTTTTTTCCCCAAGGTTAAGCCCACTTAGCTTGCAACCCCATTTGCAAAACCTTTAGCAAGTGTTGTGTCTTATGAAACATTGATTATAGAGCCCCTTTAGCTCATTAATTGATAAGTAGGATGTATTTTCTACAATGTGTCAAATTGTGATATTGCTACCAGGATTCCATTGAGCAGTCATTTGTAGTATTAGATATAGCTCTAGCTTCTATAGTATTGCACATGATTGTAGATAGTTTCAAAGATCTAGATAACATCAATAGTTCACATTACTCAAGAAGGATGAACATCTTAAAGACATTTGTGGAAATCAGGAAAAGTAACCTTCTTGTGGACTTAGGGTTGCAATATTTGATCTACAACATGTTCCACCATTTCTTTAGTAGGATCAAGAACACACATAATGAAGGTGTGTTTGTAGCCATGAAAGATTATGGTTCGAACTATCCAGGAGAGTGATGTTTTATCTCAACCAACCATATCTATACCATGGTTTGTTTGGAAACAAGGATGGGTTCTCTCTTCATTGGCATATACATTATTCCTCGATGTGTTCACACCAGTGTTACAAGACTAGGACTCGCCTCGGACTTGACAAGCCATTTTTTGACTTGGACTCGGGCTTGGAGCCCAGACTCGACAAATAGAAAAACCTAAGAAATTCAAAGATTTGTAAGGATTTAAAACTTGTTTCATGCACCCTTTAATAAATAAACCTTAAAGACACAATAGCATCATCAAATAGAATTTACTATGAGCCCATACACAAACATACATCAATCACATAAGTATAAGCACAAATTTTAGCTGAAGGAAATAACACATGTAGATATATAAATATTGTTGTATTGCTATCAGGATTCAATCGTGTAGTTTTACAAGTAAAACTCATTGACCCATGATTCATCAGTAGTGGTTCACAAGAACCCATCTCTCATGATAATGAATGGTTCATAAGGAGGAAGATAAATCTTCATACATTTCTTCTATCACAAATGAGATAAGTGCTTGGTTTCATGAAGGTCATGAGACAACCATTAATGGGGAGTGGATACATGAAGAACTAATGGAGAATGATAATGGATTTAGACTTGCTATAAAGGAAAAAAAAATTTGTTTCAATGATGCAAGAGGTTTTTGGTTTCACTACCAAAATGAGCCTACGAAGAATGAATGTGAAACTCCTTTTGACCTTGAGGGTGTACTTACTCCATCTCAAGGATCATGCATTGTGGATGGCATAGATCAATGCTAGGGCTAACCAATTAATAATTATACATGTGAATAAGTGAAACATGTAAATGTCAATAAAGGAAGTACAAGTACTCAAAAACACGTAAGCCTCAAAAAGTATACACACGAATACATAGTATACATAAATTAATACAAAGAATATGCACGAATACAAGGTATATGCATGAAAAAATGTAAGCCACAAAGTATACACTCGAATGCACATAAGTCACAAAGTATACACGTAAGTTATAAAGTATACACTTGAATACACATAACTCATATCTATTGAACCATCAATTTAGAATGCAAATATGGACAGGCATCGATAAAAAATATTTGTATTAACCAAATAGCCATGTAGGCATACATAAATATATGTTGATATAAGTATGAAATATATGTACAAAATAGCCATATAGGCTTACGAGAATGCCATCTAGGCATACAATGTCAAATATGTCCAATAAAAAATATGTACAAAACTGCCATGTAGACATACAACAAAAGACTCTGGAATCAAAAGTCATTGCTCTCCATACGCAAGAAATAAAATCTTTCCCTTTCCTTTTTGCTCGGATGGCGATAGGTCTGTCATTCATTTTTGTTGCGCTCGTGGAGTGCTCCTGCTACTCCTCCTAGGGTTTAGTTCATGGTGAAGTTTTAACTGTTACAATAAGAAGTAAAGACATGAATATATAGAAATTACATTATAAAAAATGATATATTTGACAAAACAATCACTTACAGCCATCTCACAATCTCTCTCCATGAGGGAAATATCCTCACGCCCATGCTCAGGCATGCTCAAGCCCTGTATAAACCATACAAATAGACAAAAACTACATGAATCAATAATGGTTTGATTTCTCACTAACTAACATCTATAACAACAAATGTAAATTAAAATCTACTAATTTTCCTCATACCTCTTCTGTCAGAGCCATCGAGGATTGTATAGCAGATGTCACACCAATATCCATTGCCCTCGTCACATTTAGAGGTGTATCGTCTCGCAACAACTGAAAATAAAATAACAAATTATTCAACGTAATCAATGGTGTGCATGTATAAACTATACAAATCTATTAAGTACTTGATTCATTAGTTAAACTCTTTATTCTATTACCTACGTGAAGGTTTGATTAAATCCACCACCACTGGGAAGTGTTCCATCAAAACCTCCAATATTAGTCTGTTCAACATCCAAAATTGCATATTAAATTACCATTCATAAAACAATGCCATTAATATTCAATGAACTTATATTTTTTTATTAGTTACATACCCTAGCGATAGGTGTAGTACAAAATTAGGTTGGTGGGGGGCCGGTGTATCCAGTCTCAACACTGTGACCCTGCAATTTTATTAAAATCATAAACCATTTTTAGTTAATCTTGCATTTCAAAATTGAAATTTAATAAATTAAATTCAATGAACACATGCACTAAATTTTACCTGACTATCAATGCCATATGCCTCATGCAAAATGTCAGCTACCCTCTCCATCTCCATAGCTTCAGACGGATCCTGCGTACCGATCTCCTAAGGGTCGGTGGGGTCATGTGAACAAGTAGCCCCGCAAGATTGACACACATGTGTTCGAAGGCCACCACTAGAAGACTCCCCTAGATGGTGCTGTAGAATAGGGATAGTATGATGGATGACACTCTGGGTCAAAGTGTTGATTTCCTGCAATGTCTCTACATCAACACTTTCCTTCATGATGGAAGGCATAACAACGTGCTCATGATGTGGCCTAACGAGAGCTCATCTACCTTGCCGTGTAGGATCCGGCTATGCACTAGGTCTATCCTGAGCTGACCCCCCACCTCTCCCCTGGAAATCCCTCATATCAAAATAATTTGGGATTTTGTTCAATATGAACTCACTGTATAGTTTCCTAAGGAAATATTGTGGGACCTCACAATTGTTGCACGGTGGGTAATCGAAGAACATGTACCACCTATCATAAAACCGCTCCTTCATCTGTTGGTGGTGGCACCAATGGATAGGAAACCTCCTCGCATTGAGGGTAAGATTTTGATTTGTGTGTGGGTTGGTGAATAATGAGCACAAATCACCTTTTGTAATTTTTAAATCTTTCACATCCTTGTATGAAAGTTTATCTGCATAATAGTCCCTAGTTGCCTGCCTCCTATCTTCCCATCCAGTTATTTGTTTGCTAATTGAATCTACGTTTGTT
Source organism: Sequoiadendron giganteum (assembly GCA_007115665.2). Taxonomy (NCBI): domain Eukaryota; kingdom Viridiplantae; phylum Streptophyta; class Pinopsida; order Cupressales; family Cupressaceae; genus Sequoiadendron; species Sequoiadendron giganteum. Next base: position 82,699,342 of record CM021103.1, on the reverse strand, counting down.
AACATATCTTTCAATGAATTTGCTAGGGTCATTCTTTCTATGGTTGAACCATTTGGATCACTCAACGTATTGATCGAATCCTCAATTTTTTTTTTGTTGTTCTCAATTTCACTTATTAAATTTTGTTGAGTGCCAGGAGGGGGTTGAGTGATTGGTGGAGGAGGTTGATGTTGTGGTTGATTTTGATCTTGAGGATTTGGTTGGTCTTCCTGTTGAGGATTTTGAGGGTTTGCAGGTTGATTTGGGTCTCCTAATAATTCAAACAAATAGATATCAAATTCAACCTAAAACTAACAAATTCAAAATAAAAACAATAGAATCCTTACCTCTTACAGCTCATCGTCGTCGTGGCGCCATCGTTGTGAAGAAATACGGATTCTTGGTGAATAAATTCTCCTCCTAGAATGCGAGCGCGATATTTTGGTGTTTTTGGCCGCGGGTGCAACAAAAAAACTAGTCGAAATGCAAATGAGATATTTGCATTTGTTTTTTTGCTTTTAACATTTGATAACGCGATCGCGTTATAACACGCTCATGCTATGTCTTTGTAGTTGTAGCCACTGAGACCTTGCCTAGTTTTAATGGAAGACATAATGCGAGCATGTTATAATGTGCTCACGTTATGGTTTTCAAATTTTTTTTTGAGGGTATCCACGGAATTGCTACCAATTTCCATGCACCCGCCCTTGATGAAAAATGACCTATCTTGTTGTACAAAAAACATTTAATAGGAAAATTTCCTTTATACTTACCTTCTCTTCTAGCTTCCTTTTGACAATAAGTGCTTCAAGCTCATTCAATTATCTTTCTTCTTCTTCAATCTATCTCATTTCTTCCTCATATCTAAATACCTTTCTAGAAGAACTTTCACCTGAATCATATCTCTGCTTGTCTCTCCCAGAAGTAGTAGCTTTAAATGTAGATTTTGTCTTCGAAGGGGTATCACCAAATTCACTCAACTCAAAAGTAGTAAGTGTACCAATCAACATATATCTGGTTATATTTGTCACAGTTCAGAGCTCCTCAACGGCTACAACTTTGATTTTGTATGCAACGGGAAAGGATCTAAGCACTTTAGCAACAATCTCTGATTCATCCACCTATCCACCAACACATCTGATACCACACACAAGTTCATTGACTCTTTGTATTTAAAACAATTCATATTTTCCTTTCAGACTCTGTAGCTTAGCCATCTTCACATTAGCATCACCTTCATATAAAGTTTCCAACTATTTCCAGATCTCATAAGCAATCTTCAGATCCATAACATTTGTCATCTTAGAATCAGTCAAAGCACTCAAAAGTTCTTCGTTAGCCATAATGTTATATTCAACATCCCTAATCTCAGTATTAGTAGTAGGACCATTATGATGAATAACATACCTATTACTTGTAATGTTACAGTAGGATTCACCAATGCATCTCAGATGACACTCCATTCGATTCTTCCATAGAGAATAAATTGTTCATCAAATCTCGGACTATACTTCTTGTATGTTGTCATCTCGGATCACCTCAAGTTGTTAAACTTCTTCCAAGGAACTTGCTCTGATACCAATTATTGGCAAGACAAGGGTAGACAACTGAGAGGGGGTGAATCAGTTGTCACATAATTTAAAACTTATTAAACTTATTAACCTTTATTCTCATATTTGATTAATAACAGTGAAATAATGAATCAACAACACATCAACAACACACATAACACCAAGATTTTTGCATGGAAACCCTGTTAGGGGAAAAACCACAGTGCAGTTTAATCCACAAGTTATACCTTGTTAAAATTATAAGAATATATATATGAGGAATGCACATGCATTCAAGCACACTGCCTAGAGCTCACTGCTCAAAGGAAGACTCACTGTCTTACAAAAAACATTCAGATTAAATCCATCTGAAGAATTTTAATTGAGAAAGTAGCTTATGCTAATGCCTAAGTATAGTTCCAATTAAGCACATGAGCACTTCTTCACTTTCTTTCACTCTTCTTCACACTTTGCTCTACCTTCGAATGATTTGAACCTTTTTTCACACATAGCACTCACACACTTTGCATTTCACATACATCTCAAATGAAGAAGAAATCACTTATATATATCTGCAACAAGAAATTACATTGCTTCATGCCGGCTTCAACACAATAATAGAATGAATGCAAACTGTCAGCCCAAAACAATAAAGATTATCAATTTGCATCAACCAAGGTCAGCCACAACATAGTAGAGATCCAAAATAATATTCTTGAACACAAAACATCTTCAAATATTCTTCCTCGAAGATCCACAACACGCTTCAAACACCTTGTCAGCCATGAACATGAAAAACATGAACATGCAAGAGAAAATCTTAGATCGCGAGCACAATGATCAATGCAGATGTCCAACATAAATAGAACGTGATCTAGAAATGTCCATGAACACCACAATAACATACACAATAACTCGGATTATCAGATACACGTTATCTTTCTCCATGAACACCATTTGCAGTAACATAATAGTTGTCAGAACACAAAACTTATAACTTGCTCAGATATTCATGTGCACCTCTAAAAATTTCAGAGTAGAAACTAGATAGGCTTGAAAATGAACCCTTTAATCCACAAAATCTCACTATCAACATGATGAAATTTCTACCATACTAATATTCACTACTTCACAGACAACCTATAACATATTTTATTACAATTTTGTCAATATCCTCGACATATAAAGCTTTAAAGACATTAATGCTAATTTTTAACTACTTAAATTGAACCCTATTGAACCTGATGTTCAACACCTCAGTGTAACATGGGAAGACCTCCAAAGTTGTGGGTTACTTGTAGGTAGAGGTCAACCTACGAAGAAGGTCGGCTTCCTATGGTGTCACCTAAACTACTGACTGATGAGGAAAAAGGAATAAATATATGCATAAAAATGAAAATAATCTATTTCTATGGTGATGCACCTAATTGAAATCAGGACTACAAAATTCAGAACTTTAACACTCTGCTTATAATGACTGAAAACTTAAAAAATTTGCACAACTTAATTTTGTATGTCACTGCATAAGTATTTCATAACAAGGTCTTAATGCTTAGACTTCTAGAAGGAAAATGAATTTACAACTACAAGCCATTTACAAAATTGGACACAATTTATGACTTGCACTAACAATATTTTGCATAAAGGTTCTGAATAAGAGATGAAGCTATAAGGAAATGTTAATACTTCACAAATAACCTAGATGAGATCTCTTTGATGCACACAATGAAGCAAAGAAAAAGAAGGAAAAATTCCTAAGAAATCATTAATATTTAAAGGTCTCCATTGTATTCCATATCCAAGTTTGAGTTGCAAAATATGCTGAAGTCTGATAAAGGACTGTAGAATCACTATCTTCATAATCTACCAATTAAGAACTGAGTTACAAAATGAGTCCAAAAACTGACTAAGTAAGCAACCACTAAACAGTTCCACAAAAAAAGGCTCTAGAAAGCCTTGGGTCGGATGCCACAATAAGGCTTGAAATTCAACTCCTATATCCTCTCCAAAAAGGGTTCAAATGGTTGAAAAAACCATCTTTGACTAATTCTATCATAGTGAGTCATAAAACCACCCCTAAAAATGCTTTAGAATGGGGATTACAAACCTATATTCCATCACAAAGTGATGAATCATTCCTAAATTTCTTCCTCATGTTGGAAATCAAATTCCAACTCCCCTATATGCCCTCAAAAGTCATCAATAATAGATAACTATCTCCTCAATTGACCAAGTCACCTTTATTTGCATAACAATAATATGATTATTAAGGCTTATAATTACACCTTAAAACCATATATTTTACAATAGATAAATATGCAATCAAAACTTCATGAATCCCTTAAGGTACTTGTAGGTTGAAAAGGCACCTATGTGTTGAGGTGGCATTCACATTTTAAAATTGTGGAACACATATGACATCACATCATTTGCCTAAGGCATGGAATACTTTTCCTCAGCCATGGAATCACATAATTTAGCATTTGATTTTATTAAAAAAATGGTTAAAAAACCATTCTCCTATCGGCCCTTTTAGGGTTTACCAAACCCTAAGACAAAAACAAGGGAAAAGAAAAGAATATCATTTCATTTGCAAGGCTTCACCAAGAAGCTTGACCGACACCACCGCCAGTGATGAGGGTTTATATAGAGCTCTGTGGAAGATATCCATGGTACATCCAAGCACAACAAAGGCACTTCTCTTCATTTTTTTGGCATAAACCGACCTTCATATACTCGGGTAAGCAAAAAAAATCACCATTTTCTAAATTTTGTTTGCAATTCTTAGCAAAATTCTTTTCATTTTCTGAAGATGGTCGCAGCCTCTCTCAGCTGTTATCATCATCCAGATTATTGTCTTTAGCATCCATTATTCTTGGCAATGCTTGCTTTTTTTTTAATGAAGGTATTCGAGGGTTTTCACCCAAGAGATAATACGACTTCATTTTTTAAGGAAAATGAGATATGCTGAAAGTATTTCCCTTTGACCTCTGTATTTTTTGCATATACTCACCGCGACCATGCTTTATACTTCATATCTCTGAGTTTGGCTCTTTCATATTTTGCATATGGCTATGTCCATATTTACTTTGAAGATAAGTTTTGTTTGTGAATTATAGTCACGCATTTGTAAACATTTGATTTTTTCCTTTCAAAGAAACTGTGATGATTTTTTGGAAACACCTCCATTACCCTTCCTATTGATTTTTATGCGGAGTCTTTGATATCTTTGTCATGTCAAGTGATTGTGGCCAACAGTGTCAAAATCACCTTACTGTGCTAAAAAACGTGCAAGATTATAATATGAATGAGGTTTCTTGAGAGAGTAATTGACTAGAACAAGAACTCTCATTGTCAACGTTTTACGAGAAGATGCACCTTGTAGATATCACTGCCATCAACCTCTGCATTACATCTGGAGCCTTTGATCTTGAATCAGGATCAAAGAACCTCTAATATGACTGTTTCCCATCAAAATATTGATGAAATCTTTTCTCATCCAAAACTTTTGTCAGAGAAATCTTAATAGATGCATTAGACTGTCCTCTAGATCCTCCAAGATGGATTGCATTGTCAATGGGTCACTCAAGGATTTGCATTTCAAAAACCCTACTTCTCCTTCACTTGTTGTTTTACTTGCTCTCGATAAGTGACAAATTCTTGTCCCTATAAGACATCTGATATTCTTTAGTATGTTAAAAAATTGGCACCCACTTCATGGCAGAGGATTTTCTTCTTCATATTTGTGCTTCATTCTCCAAATGACCGTTTGAAAGAAATGGCCTTTTCTTTGAATATATTTTACATGTATCCCTCTCTTTCATCTATAGCTGCATTTTAAGAAAAAAAACATCCCTCACCGTGCACTTGGAAATACATTGCATACTTTTAACAAAGATAGAAACATTGTTAAAAAGTATGATGCTTAATCATTGTATTCTTCAGAAACATAACTTTAGTTTGTGAATGAAGATCATAAAACTGAAATGATCATGAATGCCATATATTTGTTTACGCATGATAATAGATTAATGATATCTATTCTTGGCTAATAAAATAAAATAACCCTCAGAGATAACACCATAATCTTAGTCCATTTAATAAGTTGTGCTTGCATCGATCTCTTATCATTAATTGGAAACTTCCTTTACACCTGTAGCTTTCATTATTGTGAAACTAATGTGCCTAAGCCTCTATGTTAGAGCTTTTCTTGAAATGTTTGATTATCATTTCCTTGACAACACTCATTGCTTACTTGCATTTAATCATTGTGGTTTCTCTTTGTCTTTTATACTTGGTGCTGCTGATTTGTAGACATTTTAGAGCTGATCCTTTATGAATATTCATAGTCCTTTACTTTTTATCATTGTAGTAGCCTACATTAGTAGACTGTAGTATTCAAAGATCTTGACACACCTATGAATAAAAGATTCTGATGATGCTCACTTCCTTTTCCCTTCACTGCATCCTCCATACCATTGTAATCTCATTAAGTAGTTATGCATTACTTATGATAAAGACTTCATCAAACTTACTGTCCTAGGTAATAGATAGTTGGTTGATTGGACTACCATGGTATGGATGATATATACCTACCTCTGCTAAACACAAAAGGTAATAGAAAGTTGGGCTCAACCCTTGTGGGAGCCACATTTATCCCCACATGCTAAAATTGGTTTAAAATGATAGCACCTGTTACTGCACATGGAACAAACAAGTTAGAAATAAATGCCTATCTATCATGAATGATGACTTTGTTGGTTTTCTAAGACACCTAAAATGTGCATTCAATTTACTTAATGCATATTATGATCAGTATATACATGAATAGGGGTGAATGTGCATGTGATGAATGCAATTATCCTTTTCTTAGAGCATTGCTCTAACCTATTTCCTCATCTCTTGCAGGGAACGCGAGCGATAGACAAAGAAGATTCAGGACAACCTGCAGCAGACCAAAACATGCCAGTCATTCTGGCAATGACTGGTTACCTTCATCCTATGTTCCTTCATTTATTTCCATTACTTATTCATGTATATGGTTCATTTTAATTTAAATTTAAAAATAAAAAGTTAATCTCATGGCTTGTATGAGGCAATGGATATTTTCACATTCAATAAAGACTAATTTTTTCCATTATATGCACTTGTATAAATGCAATAATCTGTTACAGCCTTTGTAATCTTTTTCTGATTTTTTTATTTATATATCTTAATGTTATGAAGGAAAGTAATAAAATGTACCTCAACTCTCTCCATTTAAAAAAAAAAAACAATTGATCCCACCTAATTGAGCCTATGAGTAAAAATCTGGTAACATTTTGGCAACCTCTGTAGAGTGTTTGCCTGCTAAACACAATTGACCAGTTGCCTAGACCAATCCTTGGGCACAAAGTCACTAAAAAACTAGGCTCATGAATTAGTGAAATAGACTCAATTCTTCAGTAACTCAGATTGATAAACATGAATGACACCTTGGCTTATTCAAAAACAAAACAACAAAAATAAACTATCTAGTTGTGTTGAAACAACACTTAGGGAATGAAAACTGCATCTAATCTAATGTGTAGCAACACTTTATTGAAAACATAAAACCTAACCAAGCATGTAAAAAGGTAGATCCTACCTTAAAACAACGTTTGAGGTGAATCCCATTAACTGGGATTGGCAATGTTTCTCCATCCATCTTTGATAACTGAAATGCGTTATTCTCCTTGCATTCAATGATGACAAATGGGCCACTCCAAAAGTTATCAAACTTCGTGTGTTTACCTGGCCCACTTTTCAACACATCCCACTTAAGAACAATATCACCTTCTTTGAAAACTTTGGTTGTAGCTTTCTTATCAAAGGTTCTCTTTGTTTGGAGTTGATGATACTCCAAAGCCTTCATTTCCTTATCTCTTGACTCTTCGAGTTCCGTGAGTTTTGCATATCTTACAAACATTGGGTCCTGCTCTTCAAACATCTCCAACTGGTGAACAATATCCAGAGCTGGCAACTCTACAGACAGAGGTAACCTGGCTTCTTTCGCGTAGACTAGTACATATGGTGAATTACCAACTGATCTTTTAGGGGTTATTCTATCTGCCCAAAGTGCAGATTTTAATTTAGAGTACCAAACTCTTTGATTCTCACCCATGCTTCTTTTAATGATCTTGATTAGATTTTTGTTTGTACTTTCAGCTAATCCATTACCTTGTGGGTAATAATTTTAGGAGTTATTCAAGTGAATCCCATGTTTAACCGCCCAATCCGTAACTTTTAACCCCACAAAGACAAGAGCATTATCTGAAATGATGGAATTAGGAACTCCAAACCTAGTTTCTATGTCATCATAGAAGTTCAATACAGAAGATTCATTAGCTTCTTTCAAAGCTACTGCTTCTGTCCACCGTGTAAAATAGTCAGTGGATGTAAGTACCTACTTATGACCAACACTGGAAGGTGGATTTATTGGTCCAATAAAGTCAATGCCCCATCTCATGAAGGGCTGCTCAATTTGAATCGGCTATAGAGGCATGGCTGGCAGCTTTTCCTTTCCTACAAATAAAGCACATTTAACACATTTCTTTGACCATGCATAGGCATCCTTAAATAAGCTTGGCCAATAATAATCGGCCCTCATAATTTTCTAGGTTGTTGTTCTTGGAGCGAAGTTCCCTCCTAAAACTCGATCGTGACACTCATGAAGTACCTTTTCTGTTTGATTAAAGTCAATACACCTTAATAAAACACCATTCAGGTCTTTCCTAAAAAGAATACTATCAATCAATATATATGGAATTGAATGCAACCTGAAATATCTTTGTTTTGCTTTATTCAGACCTGGTGGACACTCACCAATTTGTAGAAAATGGGTCATAGCTTGAACCCAACCTGCACCTAACACAGGTACATCATCTTCAACAATCCGAAGATCATTACCATTGACTAAAATAGTATTTGCTTCTGATTTTTGTGCATCTTCAGGAATTGAGGCAAGCTGTTCACATAGCCCTCTACCTCTGACAAGCTTTGTGATTTTGATGTCAAAATCAAACTCCATAACTCTTGTGATCCAACCTGCTCTTTTTTCACTCAGATCCTTAATTAACATGAATTCCTTCACACTAGGGTGTGCAACTAAAAGATGAATCTTATTATTGGAAATTAAAGGCTTAAATTTATTCAAACTTCTAATCACAGTAAGAACATGCTTTTCAACAAATGTATATTTTTGTTCGTAATCAACAAGACCTTGACTGAAGAAAGCTATTAGCTGCTCTAAATTAACATTGTTTTTTTGAACTATAACAAAAGAAGTAGAACTAATGCTACCGAAAGCATATAGAAAAAAGTCCTTAGAGAAATCTGGATTTACTAGTGTTGGGGCTGATGCTAAAGCCTCCTTGATTGCTTCAAAGCTGTTTTTGGATTCTCTAGTCCAACTAAAAACTACACTTTTCTTAAGCATGGCAGTTAAAGGCTGCAACAAATTTGCAACATCAGGAATGAACCTTCTTAAAAAGTTAATTCTACCTAAAAAACTTTGTAGACCCTTCTTGTGATTGGGCAATGGCAGTTCAAGTATGGCCTTGACTCTCTCAGAGTCAATAGTAACTCCCTGTTTTGACACTATATGTCCCAACAACTTACCTTCATGAATTGCAAAAATGCTATTTTTCAAGTTGAGAGAAATACCATATTCTCTGCATTTTTCAAAAAGTTTCTTGAGATGTGACAAGTGTTCATCAACATTTTTGGAATAAACAGTTATATCATCTAGATAGACAAGCATAAATTTCTGAATTAAATTCTGAAACGCCATATCCATGGCCCACTGAAATGTGGCACCAGTGTTAGATAAGCCAAAAGGAATTCTCTTATAGGCCATAGTGTCCCACTTTGTTGTAAACATTGTTTTATATTGGTCCTCTTCTTTGACTAAAATCTGGTTATAACCAGAATACCCATCCATAAGAGAAAATCTTTTTGAACCAGCAACAAATTGAAGAATTTGTTCCATTGAGGTTAAAAGGTAATGATCTTTTAAAGATGCTATATTAATATCTCTAAAATCTATGCATAATATTATCTCCCCATTCTTCTTTCTAACCGGAACAAGATTAGAAACCTAGGATGTGTGTTTAATTAGAAAAATAATACCCCCCTCAACTAATTTAGTCAACTCTTGAATCATTAAAGGCTCAAGCTTTGGAAGGTCTCTGCTTTTGTCTAACAGGCTTAGCATTAGGCTCTAACTCAATTGTGTGTTGAGAAATATGAGGGTCAAAACCCTTTAAATCAAAATATTGACATGCGAAAAAATCATGATATTCTTGACATAAAGCAATAAAAGCCTTCCTGTCTTTAGCTGAACAAATTTTCCCTAGTTTAAGAAGCTTACCTTTAAGGATCTCAACTCCTTCATAATAGTCTTCTTTCACTTGTATGCTGAATTTGCTCTTCTTAAGTTGATAATCAGAGTTGAAAATTGATTCTAAGGTAACTAAACCCTTAGGAAGCTTATTTGTCTTCAGCTATAAGATTTGATTATCATACTATTGCTTAAGTTTCTCTTGATTTGCTACAGAAAATTGATCTTCCTCAAGTAGAAAAGCTAAAATATGCTCGTCACTGTCAAATACCTGCCAGTTAATGTTGTTATCAAGAATTGATGGCCTGAATACAACTTTGACATATTGTTGTACCTTCTCTTTTTTTATATCATTTGGGATATCAAACTATGCACCAATGGCAACCAGTCTGTTCACGTGTTTGTTTTGATTCCTTGGGATAGAAATCAAATTAAAGGCCTAAAAGTCCTCCAATATATCCCATACTCTATTTCTATAAGACCTCAATGCATCATTCTTGGAAACACTCAGGCCTCTAACCTGATTAACAATTAGTTCACTATCTCCATGAACCTTGAGAAAGTTGATTCCTTATTTCCTTGCCTATTCAAGTCCCTGAATGAGTCCCTCATACTCAGCAGAATTATTAGAACACACAAAAGTAAAATGAAAGGCTGAAAAGTACTTATCACCTTCTTGAGATACAAGCATGGCACCTCCACTAGCTCCATTCTTAGTTCTAGAACCATCAAAAAACATCTCCCAAAGTTCATTTTGTTGTTCCAACAACTGATTTGTACTCTTTTCGAGGTTTGGAACCTCTACATCAGGCTGATGAAACACATAATTACCCATACCAGCACCTTGAATGAGATCATAAGGACTGTCCATTACATTTTCTGCTGCCCATTCATGTAACAACACATCAGGAACACTCTCAGCTTGCAGCTCTTGGGCAGCAACAAGTTCACTGCCAATAAAAATGACATAGTTTGTGTTCGCAATAGTAGGAACAACATTCATTACACTCGGATTATAAGGTTCTATGTGATCTTTGGCCAATTTCTTAGACTTTATGGTAACCTTAGTTCCATATCTGGTCCTAAACAACATATGTGACCAATCATTAGACACATAACCTCCTATCTTGGCTGTAAAATCTCTTGAAAAACACAATGCAAAGAAGGGTGGTAAATCTAATACACATATATCTTGTAGAACTAAAAAAATTGGACAAGCGTGATGTGTAATACTCAAACCTTTAATGATACCTAAAGTATTAACTGAGGTTCCATCTAATTGGAAAACTCCCTTCTCTAAAGGCTGATACTTTAGTCCTAGTTTATCAGCTATTTGCTTAGGCATCATAGAACTGCTAGCCCCACTATCCACCGTACAGTTGTGAACTAATTTATCACCAATAATCACCGACACATAAAATGGAGGGGGTTTAATATCCTTACTTACCTCTTTGAAAACTTGTTTATTATTAACTTTAGAATCATTTGTAAGGACAACTCCATCTTGACCTACTGAAGATTCACTAAAGACATTGAAATTTGATAAAGCTGACCGTAACATACTTTTCTGACTTGGGATGGATAATGAATCCCACATGGACATTGTTACATTCATTTTTTTCATATTTTCAATGATATTAAAAGTCACAGTTGGATTTACCTTATGTTGGATCTTTACACTAGCATGTTCAACTTGCATGTGTGGTTGCTCCTTGGTAGCAACTTGTTGGTTCCTCTACAAAATGTGAGGCACTTGTGATGTAGATGGTCTTGCAGTTGCTGCTTTTTCTTTATCAGCTCAAGTTCTAGAGCTCTTTTCTTTGCTCTTGTATTCGCTGCAACTGGAGAATCATCTGCATTAACTCCACATAACTCTTTCGTCTACCAGTTAAGCAGAGTAGTATCATTGGTAAAATTCTCCTGCTGTTGTGGAGCTCCATCATTGGGTACATTTTTCTATGAAATTGAAGCATTCTACACCATTAGCGCTTGATTTACAACTCCATTTGAACAAGTGGCCTAGTTATGTGGCTGGTTGCATGGATAGCACCACTCATAATCAACAAGAAGATTATTTTGGATAGGAACAAGGTCCCTAGCTGCACTAACAGGTGTTGGATTATAAGCCCGAAAAGGCCTTGTATTCACATTTTGCCTTGGACCTTGATAGTTACCCTGATATTGTTGTTTATTGCCTTGGTACTACTGATTTGCAGGTCTATTATAAGACTGCTACTTCTCCAAATTGACCAATTTGTTCCCAAAACTTTGTAAAATTCTTTGTCTTTTTTTTACTCTCTTTAATTTCTTGCAACCCCTGTGATTTACTGGGAATGCAGTCTCTTGTCCACCAACAGTTGGTAACGCTGGAATAGCAGGTAATGGTGCAAACGGTGGTATTTGCAGAGGCATGTTAGGCTGTATTTCTAGAAATATAGGCATTGGTGGCCTTGGAGCAATTTTACTAGCTTGAATCAAACAGTTTTATGCTCTAATTGATGTCTCGTATGCATCTAGTAAAGAAACCCCTCCCATTGACTGTGTCATAACAACTATATCATTGTTCAGAGCTCTCAAAAAGTATATAAATGCATATTCAGGAGGTGGTCTTACTGTTGTAGAGATTCTGTCACAAGTCCTTTGAAATCTGAAATTGAAGTCATTCATTTTCTCCTCAGGAGCTCTTTTTATGGTTGTCAGCTGCTCTAATAAATACAAGTTATCTGATCTATCTTGAATTTTTTTGTGAAACTTGTCTCCTAACTCATCCCAAGTAGCGATGGTGCCAACGCCTAAACTTATGAACCACTACAAAGCCCTTCCTTTGAAAGACGCAAAAATTAATCTTACAGCCACATCTTCTTGAGTAACATGGTGAACACCACACATTGAAGCGACATCCCTTATATGCTCAATGGGAGTTGTGTGATCTTCCCCAATGAAGATTGGCAAGCTTTTAAGAGCTGTCATCGGTATAGCATTCTGTTGTGCGATATTTAATGGACTGCCTCCATTAAATGGCACGAATGGTTGATTTCTTGCAACCATTAGAGGTGACTGCAAAGAATTAACCTGAGTCTAAAAAAAGGCACAAAACTTGCAGCAGAAATAGTTCTCTCTGGACTGCTTGAGGGTGACCTTGCCGCTCTGAAACTTAGTGAAGCAGAACGAGCTTCACTTTGCCTCTTAGATGGTCTACCTCTTCTCCTTGGCGGTGAAAATAGTGATTCAGGCCTAACACCAGGTGGTGTAGAGTAACTCTCTTTGAGGGAGACATCCTTTTTGCTGCTTTGCCTTGTCTTTTGGGTGGTGACAGCTGCAAATACTCAAAACCTTTGGAACTTCTCATTCGTATCCTTCTCATAAGTTGTGACAGCACTCGCATTGTTGATCTTCCACTTCACGAAGTCGCCAAATGTGCCAAAAAAAACCTCTTAAAAGTCCTAAAAATCATTGGCTGCACATTCAAACTAGCAAAATACTTTGATGGACGTGTCCCACCGGGCGTGCCAAAATTGTTAACTACTGAAATTGCACCCTGTTGAACCTGATTTTCAACACCTCAGTGTAACATGGGAAGACCTCTAAAGTTGTGGGTTACTTGTAGGCAGAGGTCAACCTCCGGAGAAGGCCGACATCTTATGGTGTCACCTAAACTATTGATTGATGAGGAAAAATGAAGAAAGATATGCATAAAAATGAAAATAATCTATTTCTATGGTGATGCACCTAATTGAAATCAGGACTACAAAATTCAGAACTTTAACACTCTACTTATAATGACTGAAAACTTAAAAAACTTGCACAACTTACTTTTGTATGTCACTACATAAGTATTTCATAACAAGGTCTTAATGCTCAGACTTCTCTAACGAAAATGAATTCAGAACTACAAGCCATTTACAATATCGGACACAAACTATGACCTGCACTAACAATATTTTGCATAAAGGTGTTGAATAAGAAATGAAGCTATAAGGAAATGTTAATACTTCACAAATACCCTAGATGAGATCTCTTTGATGCACACAATGAAGCAAAGAAAAAGAAGGAAAAATTCCTAAGAAACCATTAATATTCAAAGGTTTCCACTATATTCCATATCCAAGTTTGAGTTACAAAATATGCTAAAGTCTGATAAAGGACTGTAGAATCACTATCTTCAAAAATCTGCCAATTAAGAACTGAGTTACAAAATGAGTCCAAAAACTGACTAAGTAAGCAACCACTAAACAGTTCCACAAAATAAGGCTCTAGAAATCCTTGGGTCAGATGCCACAATAAGGCCTGAAATTCAACTCCTATATCCTCTCCAAAAAGGGTTCAAATGGTTGAAAAAACCATCTTTGACTAATTCTATCATAGTGAGTCATAAAACCACCCCTAAAAATACTTTAGAATGGGGATAACAAACCTATATTCCCTCACAAAGTGATGAATCATTCCTAAATTTCTTCCTCATGTTGGCAATCAAATTCCAACTCCCCTATATGCCGTCAAAAGTCATCAATAATAGATATCTATCTCCTCAATTGACCAAGTCGCCTTTATTTGCATAACAATAATATGATTATTAAGGCTTATAATTACACCTTAAAACCATATATTTTATAATAGATAAATATACAATCAAAACTTCATGAATCCCTTAAGGTATGTGCAGGTTGACAAGGCACCTATGTGTTGAGGTGGCATTCACATTTTAAAATTGTGGAACACATATGACATTACATCATTTGCCTAAGGCATGAAATAATTTTCCTCAGTCGTGGAATCACATAATTTAGCATTTGATTTTATTAAAACAATGGTTAAAAAACCATTCTCCTATCGACCCTTTTAGGCTTTACCAAACCCTAAGACAAAAACAAGGGAAAAGAAAAGAATATCATTTCATTTGCAAGGCTTCACCAAGAAGCTTGACCGACACCACCGTGAATGATGAGGGTTTATACAGAGCTCTACAGAAGATATCCATGGTGGATCCAAGCACAAAAAAAGCACTTCTCTTCATTTTTCTGGCATAAACCAAACTTCATATACTCGGGTAAGCAAAAAAAATCACCATTTTCTGAACTTTGTTTGCAATTCTTATCAAAATACTTTTCATTTTTTGAAGATGGTTGCGGCCTCTCTCATTTGTTATCATCATCCAGATTATTTTCTTAGCATCCATTATTCTTAGCAATGCTTGCTTTGTTTTAATGAAGGTATTCGACGGTTTTGACCCAAGAGATAATACGACTTCATGTTTTAATGAAAATGAGATATACTGAAAGTATTTCCCTTTGACCTATGTATTTTCTGCATATACTTGCCACGCCCATTATTTATACTTGATATCTCTAAGTTTGGCTCTTTCATATTTCGCATATGGCTATGTCCATATTTACTTTGAAGATGAGTATTGTTTGTGAACTGTAGCCATGCATTTTTAAACATTTGATTTTTTCCTTTCAAAGAAACCATGATGATTTTTCGAAAACACCTCCATTACCCTTCCTGTTGATTTTTACATGGTGTCTTTGATATCTCTGTCATGTCAAGTGATTGTGGCCAACAGTGTCAAAATCACCTTACTATGGTTAAAAACGTGCAAGATTATAATATGAATGAGGTTTTTTGAGAGAGTAATTGACTGGAACAAGAATTGTCATTGTCAACATTTAACGAGAAGATGCACCCTGTAGATATCACTGCCATGAACCTTTGCATTACATTTGGAGCCTTTGATCTTGAATCAGAATCAAAGAACCTCTTATATGACTATTTCCCATTAGAATATTGATCAAGTCTTTTCTCATCCAAACCTTTTGTTAGAGAAATCTTAGTAGCTGCATTAGACTATCCTCCAAATCCTCCAAGATGGATTGCATTGTCAACGGGTCACTCAAGGATTTGTATTTTGAAAACCCTACTTCTCCTTCACTTGTTGTTTTACTTTCTCTCGACAAGTGACAAATGCATGTCCCTATAAGACTTATGATATTCTTTAGTATGTTAAAAATCTGGCACCTACTTGATGGCCTAGGATTGTCTTCTTCATATTTCTGCTTCATTCTCCATATGACCATTTGAAAGAAATGGCCTTTTATTTGCATAGATTTTACATGTATCCCTCTCTTTCATCTGTAGTTGCATTTAAAAAAAAAACCATCCCTCATCGTGCACTTGGAAATACATTGCATACTTTTAACAAAGATAGAAACACTGTTAAAAATTATGATGTTTAATCATTGTATTCTTTAGAAACACAACTTTAGTTTTTGAATGAAGATCATAAAAATAAAATGATCATGAATGTCATATATTTGTTTATGCATGATAATAGATTAATGATATTTTTTCCTGGCTAATAAAAGAAAATAACCCTCAAAGATAACACCATAATCTTAGTCCATTTAATAAGCTATGCTTGCATCGATCTCTTATCATTAATTGGAAACTTCCTTTACACCTGTAGCTTTCATTATTGTGAAACTAATGTTCCTAAGCCTCTATGTTAGAGATTTTCATGAAATGTTTGGTTATCATTTCCTTGACAACACTCACTGCTCACTTGCATTTAATCATTGTGGTTTCTCTCTGTCTTTTATACTTGGTACTGCTAATTTGTAGACATTTTAGAGTTGATCCTTTATGACTATTCATTGTCCTTTACCTGTTATCATTGTAATAGCCTACATTAGTAGACTGTAGTCTTCAAAGATCTTGATACACCTGTGAATAAAATATTTTGATGATGCTCACTTCCATTTCCCTTCACTGCATCCTCCATACCACTGTAATCTCATTGAGTAGTTATGGATTGCTTATCATAAATACTTCATCAAACTTACCGTGCTAGGTAATAGATAGTTGGTTGATTGGAATACTATTGCATGGATGATATATACCTACCTCTTCTAAACACAAAAGGTAATAGCAAGCTAGGCTCAACCCTTGTGGGAGCCACATTTATCCCCACATGCTAAAACTGGTATAAAATGATAACACCTATTACTACACATGGAACAAACAAGTTAGAAATAAATACCTATGTTGCATGAATGATGACTTTGTTGGTTTTCTGAGACACCTAAAATGTGCATTCAATATACTCAATGCAGATTATGATCAGTATATACATGAATAGGGGTGAATTTGCATGTGATGAATGCAATCATCCATTTCTTAGAGCATTTCTCTAACCTATTTCCTCATCTCTTGCAAGGAACGGGAGTGACAAACAAAGA
The DNA here is from genome assembly GCA_007115665.2 of Sequoiadendron giganteum. Taxonomy (NCBI): domain Eukaryota; kingdom Viridiplantae; phylum Streptophyta; class Pinopsida; order Cupressales; family Cupressaceae; genus Sequoiadendron; species Sequoiadendron giganteum. Next base: position 82,682,219 of record CM021103.1, on the reverse strand, counting down.
AGATTCAGGACAACCTACAATAGACCAGAACAGACTATTCATTCAGGCAATGACTGGTTACCTTCATCCTATGTTCCTTCATTTATTTCCATTACTTATTCATGTATATGCTTCCTTTTAATTTTCTTTAAAAAATCAAAAGTTAATCTCACAGCTTGTGTGAGGCAATGGATATTTTCACATTCAATAAAGACTACTTTTCTCCGTTATATGCACTTGTATAAATGCAATAATCTGTTTCAACGTTTGTAATCTTTTTCTATTTTTTTCATTTATATATCTGAATGTAATGAAGGAAAGTAATAAAATGTACCTCAACTCTCTTCGTTTAAAATAAAATAAAATTGATCCCACCTGATTGAGCCTATGAGTAAAAATCTTGTAACACTAATAGTGTTGATATCAATGGCAACCACATATCAACAACTCGAGGACAACATCCAAAACATAAATGATAACAACCATGCTTATCCTCCTAAACTGAGTGATGCACCACGTGTTGAGCTTGGTGATTCTCTTAGTATAGCACTTGATGTTGTCCCTCTCACTAGTGATCTGCATTCTACATATAATGAACAAGAATGGGATGCGAATGACTTGCTAGATAGTTGATTCACATCTACTTTACTAATCTTTTCATTTTCATTTTTTGATTTCTTTTTGTTTCATTGCATGTGTGTGATGTGATCCCTCGTATTGTTTGAAATTTTCTCTCTCTATGTGCATTCCTCTATTTCTATCTTCATTCTTCTATATGTCATAAGATTTTTCATTAGTCTTTGCCTTTTATTTTTATTTTTGTCTTGTGTTTTCCTTTTGGGAATGACGTAAGGCGTTGAGACACCCTATGTATCTTCCATGTTGACCCAAAATATTTTTCCTTATCTTTTATTTTTCTTTCATTTTGTCTTGTGTTTTCATTTTGGCGATGATGCAAGGCGTTGAGACACCCTATGTCTCTTCCATGTTGACCCAAAAGGTTTTTCATTTTTTTTCGCTCTCTTTGTGTAATTCTTCCAATTCTATGTGTATTTGGGGAATGATGAAAGTTCCAAGCTCTCTAATATCATTGCAGAAAAGACAAATACTAACCCCGAATCCATAGATCCCTTATGTGTTTCTGGGGGGCAACCTTTTTTTTCCTTTTCATTTTTGGCTACTTTAAATTAATTTCTCATAACATGTTGTTAGCAATTTCTTTAAAGTGGGGGAATACATTGGCATTATCTTGGCATGATTTCATTTTCATTTTTCTTTTTTCATGTTCCTTGATGTGATTTTATTACTTCATGCGATGTGTTTTTCTCTTTGTGGTGACATTGGGAGTAATGTCCTTCAAGAGCTTGATCTATCTTAGCATATTGCATTCCTCTTAGTGGTGATGTGACACACTATATTCCCTAAGTTGTGAATCTTTTATCCTTTCATTGGTCCTCACTTAGAGACATGAGGAACAATTTCCCCTAAGATTAAGACCTCACATGAACTAAGAAAAATACCTTTGAACATCCTTCTTTCTTGTTGTGTTTCATTTTTGTACCTTATTAAATTCATGGAGGTATGGCTTTGATATGGTCCCTTGGGGCTCACCTATTGAACAACTAGCTTCACTAGCCCTTGTGAGCGTGCATTTTTGTACCCTATTAAATTCATGGAGGTATGGATTTGATATGTTCCCTTGGGGCTCACCTAGTGAACAACTAGCTTCACTAGCCCATTGTGAGCATGCATTTTCTTTTTGTCCTTATCATAGTCATGGGGGTATGACATTGATATGGACCTCTTGGGGCTCACCTAGTGGACAACTAGCTTCACTAGCCCTTGTGATCGTGCATTTTGTTTGCACAGTGGAAAATGTGTTCCACTTGTAAATATTTTAGTACAAAGAGCCTAGACCCGATCCACAACACATTGGACGGATAGTCGAAGCTTGATCTGCTGCAATTTTCTCTTTTTTTTCCTTTTTCGTTTTTTCCTATCTTTGATGGTGTATTTTTGCGGTCTAGTTATGGCTTAATATATCATCCACAAGTGTGTTCCTTTTTTATTATGTTGGTTTTCCATAGGATATTGTTCCTAGGGGCTTGTCAACCCTCTTGGTTATTTTCATCCAATCTTACTATCATTTGTACATTGGAACCCCTCTTGATTATGTGGTTGGCTACTTTAGTGTGATTTTGCAGCAAATTCATCCTCTCACTAAAGTAGGGGATAAATGTAGTGTATTAAAATGCATACCCTTGTATTTTCACACTTTTTGGGCTCGCCTTAGTTTATTTATCCTTATTTATGTCCTAATTGGTCCTATTTTGCATCCAGAGGCCTAATATATTATATCTTTTTCTAGCTAATCCCAAAAAACATCAATGGATAAATGATAATTTAATGATTATATTTGAGTGTCTTTGATTTTTGGACTGGGCATAAGATGCCACCTAGGGCATGTTTCTCCCCCAAAGGTGTTGGGATCTAAATTTCAAGTGTGCCTTAAATGGGCCCCTTTTCGGAGTCTATGCCCGAGTATCATGCCTCGGGACTAAGACGCCACCTAGGGCATCTTAATCCACCATAAGGTATTTTTAGGATTTAATTTCAAATCTTGGCGGGATTTAGCCTCCTTTAATTAATGAATTCATATGTTGGCCTATTGTGGTGTTATTTTGGGATATTAAGCATGGATAAGTATAAATACAAGGTTCCTTCCTCTTATTTTCATATAACAAGATAACAAGCAATCTAAGCATCCAAACATTCAACTATTCAAGCATTCAAGAGCAATTAATCAAGAATTTGGAGTCATCATCAAGATTCAAGCCTAATATCAAACAGATTCTTGCACCATGTGTGTTTTCGTGCTAACATTTGTGATGTAGGGTTTTGATTCAAGAAAGAAACTCAAGTTAATATCTATCAAGCATATATTTTATTTAAGATCCATATCCAAGCTCGCCATTTCACACAATTTTGTAGACTTTATAGCAAGGGTTTAGTGAGTTGTAACATTGTATGTTGTTCATTCACTGTTTCCCTCCTTTATTTCATTTCATTTCAAGGTTTAACTACCAACAAGGGGTTTGACCAAGGCAAACCCCCACCATTCACTAACAATCAACAAGTTTTTCCCCTCTTATGTGTTTGTGATTACATATTTAGGTTGAAGAATTGAAGATTATTTGAAGTACAAAGTTTCCAAGTTGCATTGCAAAGTTGTCATCTTCACGAAAACTCGCCTACAAGTCAAATCTGAAAGTTTGAAAACCTAAGATTAGAGAAGAAGGAAGTTCAGATATCAAGCCTCGAGATCACACTCAAAAATTTCATAAATTTAGATCGAGACTAAGATGATAGCAAGGGTGTCTTGGTCGTCTTGGTGGAATTTTGCAGAGATTATTTCGGATCCTGTTCTGGCATCCGAATATTTTGCATCTGCCCCAAAAAATAGCAACAAGACTAATAAGATAGTAAGGGTGTCTTAGTCCTCCATAGAACATTTTGACAGCTTCTTTGCATTTCTATAATCCTCATTGCATTTTCAGAATTCCCAAGTACACATATCCTAACATGTTGTTCCTTAATTTCATCATTTGTATCCTTCATTTAGCTTGCATTATTAGGTTTTGTGAGTTGAATGCTTACTTATCTTTTCCAAGCCTTTTCTTGGTGGTGAACCCCTCAAAGCTTAAAGAACCCCTTCTTAGGCATTCCTTGTTGAGAATTGACTCACCTTGTAAGGTTGATAGTCAATCCAATTAGGACTCCTAGGACATAATTGATTGACCTAAGGAAAATAAGTGGGCCCTTTCCCCATCATATTTTTCTTACGGTTCAGGACCTAATGATATTTGTGTTCATGGATTTGATAATGTTAGTAAGGAACCGTTAGGGACAATCACACTACCCATTAAGGTAGGAACTTTTATTTCACCTACCCCTATCCATATCATGCCAAGACCAATTTCATATAATCTTCTCCTAGGTAGACCGTGTATTCATTCCATGAAAGGAGTCTCATCTACTCTTCACTGTGAGATGAAATATGAATATAATAACAATATATGTACGGTAACATTGGATGAACAAAGTTATAATTCAAAAATTGAAGTTGAACATAACACTTTCAACTCTCTTAGAACTTTGATTCCATCTTAAAAAGTTGAGCCATTACCTTCCAAGGATGATGATACTATGAATGCACTCTTGGTTGATGATTGGGGGTCGTTAGATTTTACACCTTGTTTCAATGGGGAGTCTAAAATCTTGCAATCAAATTCTAAAGAGTTGAATACAAATGATGATTATCATACTGCTTTATCTTCAAACACATGTTTTGGGGATAATTGGGGTTCATTAGATTTAATACCCTCCTTTGTGGGAGAGTACCAAATCTCACAATCTAAACCTAAGGAGTCTTTTGTTTCATTTGCTCAATCTTCTTCTACATCAACAAATCTAAAAACATCACCACTCAATGGTGATGGGGGCTCTTTAGCTTTCCCTCATGTGTTGGTGATGTTTAAATTTAAAAAACATAAAAAGTAATTACATTCTTGTGAAAGAATCAATTATTCTCATAGGAATTAAACAAGACTTCTATATCTAAGTTGGAAGAATGTTATGGGCTTGGATATAAAATAATATCTAAAAATGGATATAATGAAAACATAGAACAAGGATTTAAGTTTCATGTGAAGTCTATGTCGTATTTATAAAAAAGGGGTCTAGGTATCCAAATTTCTTCTTTGTCTTCATCTCATCCACCATCATCTACTATATTTAAAACATCATGTGCTAAGCGAGAAAGCGTTTCTTGAAATGAGAAAAAACTTGTCTCCTATACCTTTATTATAGCGAGAGAATATTTTTTTGAGGCTTCTCAAATCTTGCTTGATTACTCTTCCTCCTCTAACACATAAGAAATTTTATAGAAATAACTCATTTGTTGCATATCATTGAGTGCATGGCCATTACATAAATGAATGTCATGCCTTATTAGTAAAATACAACAACCTAGTGATTGTGGTGCTCTTCCATGTGTTGATGCACCTAATCCTTATAAATAATAATGATCTCGTCTATAGTGTTGTTCCTCACTATGTGGCATTTGCAACTTCATGTGTTTTCTCATTGCTATTCATGGTGGTACAATCTTAAGTGCAACCACATTTTCCATGGTATCAACACGATAGTCTCTACCATTTTTGTTCTTTATTTTTATGCTTGGGGGGTAAAGATAACTAGTTTTGGAGGTGTGTATTCTTTGCAAGGATCCCCTCTTCCCCTTCTTTTCCTTAAAATACCAACATAGCAAGTATGTTGATGTTTTAAGGGGGGCATATTACCCTATCTATTCCATGTCTTGTAAGATTTAACTTATTGACATACCCCTTTAGTGGTGGTATTTTTATATTGCCCCCTAAGGCATGGTTATCAATTCGGCCCCTGTGACGTTGAGCATTGATCCATCCCCCATGACATTAAAATTTTGTGCGCTCCTTGTAGTGTGATTAGAAAAATAGTTCATGGATTTGGTATAACAAAAATTGTTGATTCATGAACTTGAGCATTGTTTATATGGCCACCTAGCATAACACACCTTGCTTGCTAGTGGATCCATGTGTTCTATGAATGATTTAACATCCTTATGAGAGCACCATTTTTTCTAACACATTCAATGGATGGTGTTGGGTATTTGAGACAAATTTAATGTTGGGTCTCTTTAACTTACTGACTCGAATCATTTTAGTACTAACCTTGTGTTTTTTATTTATTGTTATTATATGTCTTGTGATTGTTATGTTTTTGCATCGTGTCTACTTGTAATTTGTTACATCATGTTATGTTTGCATTATTCTATTTTTTATTTTGTGTCTTCATTATGTATGCTTTATGTTTTTCATGTTGCATTGCATCTCATACATGTGTGTCCCTTTGTCCTCATGTTGCCTTGTCATAAGATCTTGAATCTTGAGGGCTAGTGTCTCCCCTAGATTCAATGTCATCCTATCTCTTCAATACTTGGATAATTGAATCCATATTGAAATATTCTTACTTTAGTGTGAGTCTGAGTAAGTTCATACTCTCACTAAAGTGGGGGCTAAATCTAGCATTAAAAATTGTCACCTTTGACAATTTCACACTAGGTTTTTCTCCCCCTATATGCTTGGACCTAATTATGCATTAATTACCCATTTTATAAGCATCTCTTCGAAAATTAGATTATGCATTTAATATTTCTCCCTCAACACTTTTAGACCCCAAAAAAGGTCGATCTAGTCTAGGGTGCATTACACCCTTGACCACCTAATTTGACCCCAAATCTGAATACATTAGTGTCGGTAATTTATTATTTAAATATCCAATTTCATTTGTTGGCCATCAGTATTTTATTTTTAGGAAATTAGAACAATTTCATATAAATACTAGTCATTTTATCATTTGAAATCCTAATGAGACCTAGAGTAAAATTGAAGATCCTAAAATCAGTCAAGGGCAGAATTAGTAGCATTATTACAACACTTTCATCAATCAAGTTCAAGCTTACAAAAAACCAAGAAGAACGAAGAAAATTATGTGCAAGGAGTTATCATGATAAATCATATGATTTCATGAATATGTATTGAGTTATCCTCTACATGCTAGTTGCAAAAATCCATTATATTTTATGAACTAACCTTTTGCAAGTATATCAAGCATTCAAGGCATCCATCAATCAAATTTTATGGCAAATTTTGTGACATCGCTTCATCAAGGGTTTTCACATCAAGGTAACATTATAATTTATCATTTATCAATTTTAGTCAATCATTATTATTTTGGCCTCTACCCAACCTAGGGTATTCCCTCTTGATCATGATCAATCGCTATATGTGGAGGTAGAAATTATACCAACACGAGGTTTGACTTAGGAAAGCCCATATATAGCACAACCTTTTCCCCTTATTTTCATGTGTGCGGGTCAGATCTAGAGGTTTCAACAAAAGACAACCTAAGAAAACAAAGTGCGAAACTTAATCTAGATCTTGAAACTTTCAAATCCAAAAAATCAAGAGTGCAGTCTAGGAAGCACTACACCCTAGACCAACCAATTTAGGCTCAAATTCACAATGTAGGTTCCTCACTATTATCAATTCTTAGATTTGGGATAGTTATGTAACTTTTCATTTTTTGTGTGTGTGATAAATTACGTTTTCAAATCTAAGGTTATATGTCAAATAGGGTTGTCAAATCATACATAAAATTTATCATCCTTAGAACTAAAAAAGAACATAAACACTATGGGATTGGCTCTCCATTCTGGTAGCAAGCCAATTATCAAAACCTAGTCAATTTTTGCTTAATGTTGATTCAAGTGAAAAGGAGATAATCTTAGTTATCCTAATTGGATCTAGGATCACTTTTCCAGCTCAAAATGAAGGAGCACAAATTCTTCAGCACCCAAATCTATAATTTCTTAAGGAAAAGTAATTTCAGAGAGGAAGGACTATAATGTTCCCTTCTTCAACTTAGGTGGCTAGGAAGGAACCCTTAGCCTATTTTATTTCTCATATGCTAATTCAGTACTTGGAGATGGAATATATTAAATTATCAAATTTAAGTTGTCTCACCTTATTAATTTTTGGAAAAATTTATTATAATTAATTATTTTATTTAAAAGATGGACAAGTGTGTTAAAATGACTTTTCAGGGACCCAAAGTGAATTAAAATTTAAAATGGTCACTTCATGCAATTTAAAAATAAATATTCTCAAAAGTTCATAGGAGGGATACAAAAGGAGTTCTAAAAGGGAAAAAAAACATCTTGGAATTTTTTAAAAATATTTATCATTGCGAATTTTGGACTACATATTCAATCTAAAACCCTAAGTGTATTTGGCTTTGGGGATGAAAGATTTCTTCCTAGTTAAATCAAAGGTGAATTCAGGCAGAATTTGTAGTTGAGCTTACAATGCAATGAATTATATCATTTTTGGAGAGTTGTTGAGTAGAGGAGAATTTATTGGAAATTTCTCAAGAAAATAGTAAATTCTAAATTTGAGATTATCCCTATTTGAAAAAACTTGAAAGATTATTTTACAATAAAATTTCCAATCTCCATTAGTAGGGGAGGGTTTAACAACTCTGGAAATTTGTGGAAACTTGGAGACCATTCCTTATGCAGGTCATGAGCATCTATATATCATCACAAGTCAAATTCATTGGTATTTGAAGGCAGTAGGAAGAGGTGATAATAAGAATTACATGCTAACCACAAAGGTTTTATGTTCATGTGATTAGTGATGAACCTATGGAAAATAACATGAGGAATTAGGGTCACACCTTTTTCATCAGGATGGGAACCGTATTTTTTAATTGTGTTGCCATGGAAAGGGTTTCCAAAAATTTTAACACACAAATATATAGGTTAAATTCGTTTGCAAGGATTAATGGGCTATGTAGGGGGTTGTGGAGGTAGTAAAGCATAAGAATAAAGCATGAAGGGTATTCAAATATCAGTTGTACATATCTTAATTAATATTATCCTTAAATTGTTAAGCATAGTTGTCTTGAAGTCTATTATGTTGGTCACCAATAGAGTCAATGTAAAATTGAAAAGGTGAAAATTGTGGTTGTTTTCTTTCGCTTTGAGGGTTTTGGACCTAAAAGGAAAGAGACCAATTTTCTTGCCCTTTTTCACTCAAGAACAAACCCTTGAGATTTCAATGCAAAGGAGATTGAAATCTAGCAAAGGGAATGTTCTAGGGTATTGAATGGTGTCAAATGAGGGGCTCACCACCAAGTGTAAACTTGGAAAAGAATATGTTCAAAAACATAATGTGATATGCAAAATGACCTAGAAAGATGAACAAAATGCAATAAAAAGCTATGAGATTGAAAGTATGCACTTGGAAGATTGAAGAAGGCAGAATGGAGATCTGGATCACTAAAAAATTTATTATTTATGTTAAGTGGGACTCATTCACCAAGCTAGGTGAATCAATCCAATTTATGAGAAAATGTGCAGAAATGGGTTTCAACCAAAAGGGTATCCAAATCTGCAAAAACCTCTTCCAGGCCTGTATAGTGGGACTCATTCACCAATAGTGGCGAATCAGTCCACTTCTCCTTTTCTAGAAGTTCTAAACTGTATTATGTGTCTCTTGGTCTACTTTTCTCTTTTTGATTGGTTTTCGGATCCGAATCTACAAAATACCACCTATAGGTCTTCTCCAAGCTTCTCCAAGGTCGAATAGAAACTTTGACAACTTTCGAGACTTGAAAACTTTTATCCAACTTTTCTCCTTGAAAAATATGCAACCTAGACCTGCAAATCATATTTTTTTGAACTAGCATAGAAGAAGTAGAACTAATGCTACCAAAAGCATTTAGAAAAAATTCCTTAGAGAAATATGGATTTACCAGTGTTGGGGTTGATGCTAAAGCCTCCTTGATCACTTCAAAGCTATTTTTGGATTCTCTAGTCCAACTGAAAACTGCATTTTTCTTAAGCATGGTAGTTAAAGGCTGCAACCAATTTGCAACATCAAGAATGAACCTTCTTAAAAATTTAATTCTGCCAGACCCTTCTTGTGATTGGGCAGTGGCAATTCAAGTATGGCCTTGAATCTCTCAGGGTCAATAGTAACTCCTTGTTTTGACACTATATGTCCCAATAGCTTACCTTCATGAACTGCAAAATACCCTTTTTCAGGTTGAGGGAAATACCATATTCTTTGTATTTTTCCAAAACTTTCTTGAGATGTGACAAGTGTCCATCAAATTTTTTGGAATAAACAGTTATATCATCCAAATAGACGAGCATAAATTTTTGAATTAAATTCTGAAACGCCATATCCATGGTCCGCTGAAATATGGCACCAGCGTTAGATAATCCAAAAGACATTCTCTTGTAGGCCATAGTGCCCCACTTTGTTGTAAACGTTGTTTTATATTGGTCCTCTTCTTTGACTAAAATTTGGTTATAACCAAAATACCCATCCAGAAGAGAAAATCTTTCTGAACCAGCAACAGATTGAAGAATTTGTTCCATTGAGGGTAAAGGGTAATGATCTTTTAAAGATGCTATGTTAAGATCTCTAAAATCTATGCATGATCTTATCTCCCCATTCTTCTTTCTAATCGAAACAAGATTAGAAACCCAGGATGTGTGTTTAATTGGAAAAATAATACCCCCCTCAACTAATTTAGTCAGCTCTTGAATCATTAAAGGCTCAAGCTTTGGATTCAAAGGTCTCTGCTTTTGCCTAACAAGCTTAGCATCAGGCTCTAACTCAATTGTGTGTTGAGCAATATGAGGGTCAAAACCCTTTAAATCAGAATATTGACATGCGAAAAAATCATGATATTCTTGACATAAAGCAATAAAAGCCTTCATGTCTTCAGCTGAACAAGTTTTCCCTAGTTTAAGAAGCTTACCTTTAAGGATATCAACTCCTTCATAATGGTCTTCTTTCACTTGAATGTTGTCTTTGCTCTTCTTAAGATGATCATTAGAGTTGAAAATTGATTCTAAGGTAACTAAACCCTTAGGAAGCTTATTTGTCTTCAGCTGTAAGATTTGATTATCATACTGTTGCTTAAGTTTCTCTTGATTTTCTACAGAAAATTGATCTTCCTCAAGTAGAAAAGCTAAAATATGCTCGTCACTGTCAAATACCTGCCAGTTAATGTTGTTATCAAGAATTGATGGCCTGAATACAACTTTGACATATTGTTGTACCTTCTCTTTTTTTATATAATTTGGGATATCAAACTATGCACCAATGGCAACAAGTCTGTTCACGTGTTTGTTTTGATTCCTTGGGATAGAAATCAAATTAAAGGCCTAAAAGTCCTCCAATATATCCCATACTCTATTTCTATAAGACCTCAATGCATCATTCTTGGCAACACTCGGGCCTCTAACCTAATTAACAATCAGTTCACTGTCTCCATGAACCTTGAGAAAGTTGATTCCTCATTTCCTTGCCCATTCAAGTCCCTGAATGAGTCCCTCATACTCAGTAGAATTATTAGAACACGAAAAAGTAAAATGAAAGGTTGAAAAGTACTTATCACCTTATGGAGATACAAGCATGGCACCTCCACCAACTCCATTCTTAGTTCTAGAACCATCAAAAAACATCTCCCAAAGTTCATTTTGTTGTTCCAATAGCTGATTTGTACTCTTTTCGAGGTTTGGAACCTCTGCATCAGGCTCATGAAACACATAATTACCCATACCAACACCTTGAATGAGATCATAAGGACTGTCCATTACATTTTCTACTACCCATTCATGTAACAACACATCAGGAACACTCTCAGCTTGCAGCTCTTGGGCAACAACAAGTTCACTGTAAATAAAAATGACATAGTTTGTGTCCACAACAGTAGGAACAACATTGATTACACTCGGATTATAAGGTTCTATGTGATCTTTGGCCAATTTCTCAAACTTTATGGTAACCTTAGTTCCATATCTGGTCCTAAACAACATATGTGACCAATCAGCAGACACATAACCTCCTATCTTGGTCGTAAAATCTCTTGAAAGACACAATGCAAAGAAGGGTGGTAAATCTATTACACATATATCTTGCAAAACTAAAAAATTTGGACTAGCGTGGAGTGTAAGGCTCAAACCTTTAATGATACCTAAAGTATTGACTGAGGTTCCATCTAATTGGAAACTCCCTTCTCTAAAGGCTGATACTTTAGTCCTAGTTGATCAACTATTTGCTTAGGCATCACAAAACTGCTAGCCCCACTATCCACCATACAGTTGAGAACTAATTTATCACCAATAATCACAGACACATAAAATGGAGGGGGTTTAATATCCTTACTCACCTCTTTGAAAACTTGTTTATTATTAACTTGAGAATCATTTGTAAGGACAACTCCATCTTGACCTACTGAAGATTCACCAGAGTCATTGAAATTTGATAAAGTTGACCGTAACATACTTTTCTGACCTAGGATGGATAACGAATCCCACATAGACATTGTTACGTTCATTTTTTTCATATTTTCAATGATATTAAAAGGCACAGTTGGATTTACCTTTTGTTGGACCTTTACACCAGCATGTTCAGCTTGCATGTGTGGCTGCTCCTTGGCAGCAACTTGTTGGTTCCTCTGTAAAATGCAAGGCACTTGTGATGTAGATGGTCTTGCAGTTGTTGCTTTTTCTTTATCAGTTATTAGATCAAGTTCTAGAGCTCTTTTCTTTTCTCTTGTATTCGCTGCAACTGGAGAATCATCTGCATTAACTCCACATAACTCTTTCGTCTACAGTTAAGCAGGTTAGCATCATTGGTAAAATGCTCTTGATGTTGTGGAGCTCCATCATTGGGTATATTTTTTTGTGAACTTGAAGCATTCTACACCATTGGCGCTTGATTTACAACTCCATTTGAACAAGTGGACTAGTTATGTGGTTGGTTGCATTGATAGCACCACTCATAATAAGCAACAAGATTATTTTGGATAGAAACAAGGTCCCTAGCTGCACTAACAGGTGCTGGATTATAATCTTGAAAAGGCCTTGTATTCACATTTTTCCTTGGACCTTGATAGTTACCTTTATATTGTTGTTTATTGCCTTGGTACTGCTGATTTGCAGGTTTGTTATAAGACTGTTGCTTCTGCAAATTGACCAATTTGTTCCCAAAAATTTTTAAAATGCTCTCAATCTTTTGTTGACTCTCTTTAATTTCTTGCAACCCCTATGATTTACTGGGAATACAGCCTCTTGTCCACCAACAGTTGGTAACATTGGAATAGCAGGTAATGGTGCAAACAGTGGTATTTGCAAAGGCATGTTAGGCTATATTTCTGGAAATATAGGCTTTGGTGGCCTTGGAGCAATTTTACCAGCTTGAATCAAACAATTGTCTTCTCTAATTGATGTCTCATATGCATTTAGTAAAGAAACCCCTCCCATTGACTATGTCATAACAACTATATCACTGTTAAGAGCTCTCAGAAAGTATAGAAATGCATATTCAGGAGGTGGTCTTACTATTGCAGAGATTCTGTCCCAAGTCCTTTGAAATCTGAAATTGAATTCATTCATTTTCTCCTGAGGAGCTCTTTTTATGGTTGTTAGCTGCTCTAATAAAAACAAGTTATCTAATCTATCTTGAAATTGTTTGTGAAACTTGTCTCCTAACTCATCCCAAGTAGCAATGGTGACAATGCCTAAATTTCTGAACCACTGCAAATCCCTTCCTTTGAAAGACACAAGAAGTAATCTTACAACCACGTCTTCTGGAGTAACGTGGTGAACACCACACAGTGAATCAACATCCCTTAAATGCTCAATGGGAGTTGTGTGATCTTCCCCAGTGAAGATTGGAAAGATTTTAAGAGCTGCCATCGGTATAGCATTGTGTTGTGCGAGATTTAATGGACTGCCTCCATTAAATGGCACGAAAGGTTGATTTCTTGCAACCATTAAAGGTGATTGCGAAGAATTAACCTGAGTCTGAAAAATAGGCACAAAACTTGCAGCATAAATATTTCTCCCTGGACTACTTGAGGGTGACCTTGCTGTTTTGAAACTTCATGAAGTAGAACGAGCTTCACTTTTCCTCTTGGATGGTCTACATCTCCTCCTTGGCGGTGAAAATAGTGATTCAGGCCTAACACCAGGTGGTGTAGACTGAACTCTCTTTGCGGGAGACGTCCTTTTCATTGCTTTGCCTTGTCTTTTGGGTAGTGACAGCTGTAAATACTCAAAACCTTTGAAACTTCTCATTCGTATCCTTCTCATAAGTTGTGACAACACTGGCTTTGTTGATCTTCCACTTCATGGAGTCGCCAAATGTGCCAAAAAAACCTCTTGAAAGTCCTAAAGATCACTGGTTGCACATTCAAACTTACAAAATACTTTGATGGACGTGTCCCACCGGGCGTGCCAAAATTGTTAACTACTGAAATTGCACCCTATTGAACCTGATGTTCAACACCTCAACATAACATGGGAAGACCTCTAAAGTTGTGGGTTACTTGTAGGCAGAGGTCAACCTCCAGAGAAGGCCGACATATTATGGTGTCACCTAAACTACTGACTGATGAGGAAAAAGGAAGAAAGATATGCATAAAAATTAAAATAATCTATTTCTATGGTGATGCACCTAATTGAAATTAGGACTACAAAATTCAGAACTTTAACACTCTACTTATAATGACTAAAAACTTAAAAAAATTGCACAACTTACTTTTGTATGTCACTACATAAGTATTTCATAACAAGGTCTTAATGCTCAGACTTCTAGAAGGAAAATGAATTCACAACTACAAGCCATTTACAAAATCGGACACAAACTATGACCTGCACTAACAATATTTTGCATAAAGGTGTTGAATAAGAGATGAAGCTATAAGGAATTGTTAATACTTCACAAATAACCTAGATGAGATCTCTTTGATGCACACAATGAAGCAAAGAAAAAGAAGTAAAATTCCTAAGAAATCATTAATATTCAAAGGTCTCCACTATATTCCATATCCAAGTTTGAGTTACAAAATATGTTGAAGTCTGATAAAGGACTGTAGAATCACTATCTTCATAAATCTGCCAATTTAGAACTGAGTTACAAAATGAGTCCAAAAACTGACTAAGTAAGCAACCACTAAACAGTTCCACAAAACAAGGCTCTAGAAAGCCTTGGATCAGATGCCACAATAAGGCCTGAAATTCAACTCCTATATCCTCTCCAAAAAGGGTTCAAATGGTTGAAAAAAACATCTTTGACTAATTCTATCATAGTGAGTCATAAAACCACCCCTAAAAATGCTTTAGAATGGGGATAACAAACCTATATTCCATCACAAAGTGATGAATCATTCCTAAATTTCTTCCTCATGTTGGAAATCAAATTCCAACTCCCCTATATGCCCTCAAAAGTCATCAATAATAGATAACTATCTCCTCAATTGACCAAGTCACCTTTATTTGCATAACAATAATATGATTATTAAGGCTTATAATTACACCTTAAAACCATATATTTTACAATAGATAAATATGCAATCAAAACTTCATGAATCCCTTAAGGTATGTGCAGGTTGACAAGGCACCTATGTGTTGAGGTGGCATTCACATTTTAAAATTGTGGAGCACATATGACATTACATCATTTGCCTAAGGCATGGAATACTTTTCCTCAGCCATGGAATCACATAATTTAGCATTTGATTTTATTAAAAAAATGGTTAAAAAACCATTCTCCTATCGGCCCTTTTAGGCTTTACCAAACCCTAAGACAAAAACAAGGGAAAAGAAAAGAATATCATTTTATTTGCAAGGCTTCACCAAGAAGCTTGACTAACACCACCGTGAATGATGAGGGTTTATACAGAGCTCTGCAGAAGATATCCATGGTGGATCCAATCACAACAAAGGTACTTCTCTTCATTTTTTTGGCATAAACCAACCTTCATATACTCGGGTAAGCAAAAAAAATCACCATTTTCTGAACTTTGTTTGCAATTCTTAGCAAAATGCTTTTCATTTTTTGAAGATGGTTGCGGCCTCTCTCAGTTTTTATCATCATCCAGAGTATTGTCTTTAGCATCCATTATTCTTGGCAATGCTTGCTTTATTTTAATGAAGGTATTCGACGGTTTTGACCCAAGAGATAATACGGCTTCATGTTTTAAGGAAAATGAGATATGTTGAAAGTATTTCCCTTTGACCTCTGTATTTTCTACATATACTTGCCACGTCCATTCTTTATACTTCATATCTCTAAGTTTGGCTCTTTCATATTCCGCATATGGCTATGTCCATATTTACTTTGAAGATAAGTTTTGTTTGTGAACTGTAGCCACGCATTTGTAAACATTTATATTTTTCCTTTCAAAGAAACTGTGATGATTTTTTGAAAATACCTCCATTACCCTTCATGTTGATTTTTACATGGCGTCATTGATATCTCTGTCATGTCAAGTGATTGCGGCCAACAGTTTCAAAATCACCTTACTGTGCTAAAAAACATGCAAGATTATAATATGAATGAGGTTTTTTGAGAGAGTAATTGACTGGAACAAGAACTGTCATTGTCAATATTTTATGAGAAGATGCACCCTGCAGATATCACTGCCATGAACCTCTGCATTACATCTGGAGCCTTTGATCTTGAATCAGGATCAAAGAACCTCTGATATGACTGTTGCCCATCAGAATATTGATCAAGTCTTTTCTCATGCAAAACTTTTGTCAGAGAAATCTCAATAGCTGCATTAGACTGTCCTCCAGAGCCTTCAAGATGGATTGCATTGTCAACGGGTCACTCAAGGATTTGTATTTCGAAAACCCTACTTCTCCTTCACTTGTTATTTTACTTTCTCTTGACAAGTGACAAATGCTTGTCCCTATAAGACTTCTGATATTCTTTAGTATGTTAAAAATCTGGCACCCATTTCATGGCCTAGGATTGTCTTCTTCATATTTGTGCTTCATTCTCCATATGATCGTTTCAAAGAAATGGCCTTTTATTTGCATAGATTTTACATGTATTCCTCTCTTTCATCTGTAGCTGCATTTAACAAAAAAACATCCCTCACCATGCAGTTGGAAATACATTGCATACTTTTAACAAAGATAGAAACACTATTAAAAAGTATGATGTTTAATCATTGTATTCTTCAGAAACATAACTTTAGTTTTTGAATGAAGATCATAAAACTGAAATGATCATGAATGTCATATATTTTTTTATGCATGATAACAAATTAATCATATTTGTTCCTAACTAATAAAAGAAAATAACCCTCAAAGATAACACCATAATCTTAGTCCATTAAATAAGCTATGCTTGCATCGATCTCTTATCATTAATTGGAAACTTCCCTTAGACCTGTAGCTTTCATTATTGTGAAACTAATGTTCCTAAGCCTCTATGTTAGAGCTTTTCTTGAAATGTTTGATTATAATTTCGTTGACAACACTCACTACTCAGTTGCATTTACTCATTATGGTTTCTCTCTGTCTTTTATACTTGGTGCTGCTGATTTGTAGACATTTTAGAGTTGATCCTTTATGACTATTCATTGTTCTTTACCTGTTATCATAGTAATAGCCTACATTCATAGATTGTAGTTTTCAAAGATCTTGACACACCTGTGAATAAAATATTTTGATGATGCTCACTTCCTTTTCCCTTCATTGCATCCTACATACCATTGTAATCTCATTGAGTAGTTATGGATTGCTTATCATAAATACGTCATCAAACTTACTGTCCTAGGTAATAGATAGTTGGTTGATTGGACTACCATGGTATGGATGATAAATATCTACTTCTGCTAAACGTAGAAGGTAATAGCAAGCTAGGCTCAACCCTTGTGGGAGCCACATTTATCCCCACATACTAAAATTGGTATAAAATGATAACACCTATTACTACACATGGAACAAACAAGTTAGAAATAAATACCTATGTTGCATGAATGATGACTTTGTTGGTTTTCTAAGACACCTAAAATGTGCATTCAATAGACTTAATGCAGATTGTGATCAGTGTATACATGAATAGGGGTGAATGTGCATGTGATGAATTTAATCGGCCATTGCTTAGATCATTTCTCTAACCCATTTCCTCGTCTCTTGCAGTGAACGAGAGCGAAAAACAAAGAAGATTCAGGACAACCTACAGTAGACTAGAATAGGCCAGTCATTTAGGCAATGACTGGTTACCTTCATCCTATGTTCCTTCATTTATTTCCATTACTTATTCATGTATATGCTTCCTTTTAATTTTCATTAACAAAGCAAAATTTAATCTCATGGATTGTGTGAGGCAATGGATATTTTCACATTCAATAAAGACTACTTTTCTTCGTTATATGCACTTGTATAAATGAAATAATCTGTTACAACCTTTGTAATCTTTTTCTGATTTTTTCATTTATATATATGAAATTCAATGAAGGAAAGTAATAAAATGTACCTCAACTCTCTCCGTTTAAAAAAAAAAAACAATTGATCCCACCTAATTGAGCCTATGAGTAAAAATCTAGTAACATTAATAGTGTTGATATCAATGACAACCACATATCAGCAACTTTAGCACAACATCCAAAACTTAGTTGATAACAACCATGTTTATCCTCCTAAACCGAGTGATGCACCATGTGTTGAACTTGGTGATTCTCCCAGTATAGCACTTGATGTTGTCCCTCTCACTAATGATCTGCATTCTGCATATAATGAACAAGACTGGGATGCAAATGACCTGCTAGATGGTTGATTCACATCTAGTTTACTAATCTTTTCATTTTCATTTTTTGCTTTCTTTTTGCTTTATTGCATGTGTGTGATGTGATCCCCCGTATTTTTCGATGTTTTCTCTCTCTATGTGCATTCCTCTTTTTCTATCTTCATTCTTCTATATGTCATAAGATTTATCATTAGTCTTTGCCTTTTATTTTTATTTTTGTCTTGTGTTTTCCTTTTGGGGATGATGTAATGCATTGAGACACCCTATGTTTGTTCCATGTTGACCCAAAATATTTTTCCTTATCTTTTATTTTTCTTTCTTTTTGTCTTGTGTTTTGCTTTTGGGGATGACACAAGGCGTGGAGACACCCTATGTCTCTTCCATGTTGACCCAAAAGGTTTTTCATTTTTTTTCGCTCTCTTTGTGTAATTCTTCCAATTCTATGTGTATTTGGGGAATGATGAAAGTTCCAAGCTCTCTAATATCATTGCAGAAAAGACAAATTCTAACCCCGAATCCATAGATCCCTTATGTGTTTCTGGGGGGCAACCTTTTTTTCCTTTTCATTTTTGGCTACTTTAAATTAATTTCTCATAACATGTTGTTAGCAATTTCTTTAAAGTGGGGGCATACATTGGCATTATCTTGGAATTATTTTGGCATGATTTCATTTGCATTTTTCTTTTTTCATGTTCCTTGATTTGATTTTCTTACTTCATGCGATGTGTTTTTCTCTTTATGGTGACATTGGGATTAATGTACTTCAAGAGCTTGATCTATCTTAGCATATTACATTCCTCTTAGTGGTGATGTGACACACTATATTCCCTAAGTTGTGAATCTTTTATCCTTTGATTTGTCCTCTCTTGGAGACATGAGGAACAATTTCCCCTAAGATTAAGACCTCACATGAACCAAGAAAAATACCTTCGAACATCCTTCTTTCTTGTTGTGTTTCATTTTTGTACCTTATTAAAGTCATGGAGCTATGGCTTTGATATGGTCCCTTGGGGCTCACCTAGTGAACAACTAGCTTCACTAGCCCTTGTGAGTGTGCATTTTTGTACCTTATTAAATTCATGGAGGTATGGCTTTGATATGGTCCCCTAGGGCTCACCTAGTGAGAAACTGGCTTCACTAGCCCACTGTGAGCATGCATTTTCTTTTTGTCCTTATCATAGTCATGGGGGTATGACATTGATATGGACCTCTTGGGGCTCACCTAGTGGAAAAATAGCTTCACTAGCCCTTGTGAGCATGCATTTTGTTTGCATAGTGGACAATGTGTTCCACTTGTAAACTTTTTAGGACAAATAGCCTAGACCCGATCCACAACACGTTGGATGGACAGTCAAAGCTTGATCTACTACAATTTTCTCTTCTTTTTTCTTTTTTCCTTTTTTCCTATATTTGATGGTGTATGTTTGCGGTCTGGTTATGGCTTCATATATCATCCACAAGTGTGTTCCTTTGTGATTATGTTGGTTTTCCATAGGATATTGTTCCTGGGGGATTGTCAACCCTCTTGGTTATTTTCATCCAATCTTACTATCATTTGTGCATTCGAACCCCTCTTGATTGTATGGTTGGCTACTTTAGTGTGATTTTGAAGCAAGCTCATCCTCTCACTAAAGTAGGGGATATATGTAGTGTATTAAAATGCATACCCTTGCATTTTCACACTTTTTTGGGCTCGCCTTACTTTATTTATCCTTATTTATGTCCTAATTGGTCCTATTTTGCATCCACAAGCCTATTAAATTATATCTTTTTCTAGCTTATTTCGAAAAACATCAATGGATAAATGATAATTTAATGATTATGTTTGAGTGTCTTTGAGTTTTTGACTGGGACTAAGATGCCACCTAGGGAATATTTTTCCCCCAAAGGTCTTGGGACCTAAATTTCAAGTGTGCCTTAAATGGGCCCCTTTTTGGAGTCTATGCCCCGAGTTTCATGCCTCAGGACTAAGACGCCACCTAGGGAATCTTAATCCCCCATAAGGTATTTTTAGGATTTAATTTCAAATCTTGGTGGCATTTAGCCTCCTTTAATTAATGAATTCATATGTTGGCCTATTGTGCTGTAATTTTGGGATATTAAGCATGGATAAGTATAAATACAAGGTTCCTTCCTCTTATTTTCATATAACAAGATAACAAGCAATCTAAGCATCCAAACATTCAACTATTCAAGCATTCAAGAGCAATTAATCAAGAATTTGGAGTCATCATCAAGATTCAAGGAACATATCAAAGAGATTCTTGCATCATGTGTGTTTTTGTGCTAACATTTTTGATGTAGGGTTTTGATTCAAGCAAGCAACTCAAGTTCATATCTATCAAGCATTTCTTTGATTTAAGATCCATATCCAAGCTAGCCATTTCACACAATTTTGTAGACTTTATAGCAAGGTTTTAGTGATTTGTAACATTGTATGTTGTTCATTCACCATTTCCCTCATTTATTTCATTTCATTTCAAGGTTTAATTACCAACAAGGGGTTTGACCAAGGCAAACCCCCATTCACTAAAAATCAACAAGTTTTTACCCTCTTATGTGTTTGTGATTGAAGATTTAGGTTGAAGACTTGAAGATCATTTGAAGTACAAAGTTGCAAAGTTGCAAAGTTGTCATCTTCATAGAAACTCACCTACAAGTCAAATCTGAAAGTTTCAAAACCTAAGATTAGAGAAGAAGGAAGTGTAGATATCAAGCCTCGAGATCACACTCAAAAATTTCAGAAATTTAGATTGAGACTAAGATTATAGCAAGGGTGTCTTGGTCCTCTTGGTGGAATTTTGCAGAGATTCTTTCGGATCCTATTCTGGAATTTGAATATTTTGCATCTGCCCCAAAAAATAGCAACAGGACTAATAAGATAGTAAGGGTGTCTTAGTCCTCCATAACACATTTTGATAGATTTTTTGCATTTCTAGAATCCTCATTGCATTTCCAGACTTCCCAAGTACACATATCCTAACATTTTGTTCCTTAATTTCATAATTTGCATGCTTCATTTAGCTTGCATTATTAGGTTTTGTGATTTGAATGCTTACTTGTCTTTTACAAGCCTTTGCTTGGTGGTGAACCCCTTAAAGCTTAAAGAACCACTATCACCTTGTAAGTTTGATAGTCAATCTAGTTAGGACTCCTAGGACATAATTGAATGACCTAAGGAAAATAAGTGGGCCCTTTCCCCATCATATTTTTCTTACGGTTTAGGACCTAATGATATTTGTATCCATTGATTTGATAATGTTAGTAAGGAGCTGTTAGGGACAATCATACTACCCATTAAGGTAGGACCTTTTATTTCACCTACCCCTATCCATATCATGCCAAGACCACTTTCATATAATATTCTCCTAGGTAGACCATGTATTCATTTCATGAAAGGAGTCTCGTCTACTCTTCACTGTGAGATGAAATATTAATATAATAACAAGATATATACGGTAACATTGGATGAACAAAGTTATAATTCAAAAACTGAAGTTGAACATAACACTTTCAACTCTCTTAGTACTTTGATTCCATCTTAAAAATTTGAGCCATTACCTTCCAAGGATGATGATACTATGAATGCACTCTTGGTTGATGATTGGGGGTCGTTAGATTTTACACCTTGTTTCAATGGGGATTCTAAAATCTTGCCATCAAATTATAAATATTTGAATACAAATGATGATTATCATAATGCTTTATCTTTAAACACATGTTTTGGGGATAACTTGGGTTCATTAGATTTTACACCCTCCTTTGTGGGAGAGTACCAAATCTCACAATCAAAACCTAATGAGTCTTTTGTTTCATTTGCTCAATTTTCTTCTACATCAAAAAATCTAAAAACATCACCACTTGATGGTGATGAGGGCTCTTTAGCTTTCCCTCATGTGTTGGTGATGCTTAAATTTAAAAAAACATAAAAAGTAATTACATTCTTGTGAAAGAATCAATTCTTCTCATAAGAATTAAAAAAGGCTTCTATATCTAAGTTGGAAGAAGGTAATGGGCTTGGATATAAAATAATATCTAAAAATGGATATAATGAAAATATACAACAAGGATTTAAGGATCATGTGAAGTCTATGTCGTATTTATAAAAAAGGGGCTTAGGTATCCAACCTTCTTCTTTGTCTTCATCTCATCCACCATCATCTACTATATTTAAAACATCGGGTGGTAAGCGAGAAAGATTTTCTTGACACGAGAAAAAACTTGTCTCCTACACCTTTATTATAGCGAGAGAATATTGTAGAGGCTTCTCAAATCTTGCTTGATCAATTCAGCCCTTGTGACGTTGAGCATTGATCCATCCCCCATGGCATTAAAATTTTGTGCGCTCCTTGAAGTGTGATTGAAAAAATAGTTCATGGATTTGGTATAACAAAACTTGTTGATTCGTGAACTTGAGCATTGTTTAATGGCCACCTAGCATAACACACCTTGCTTGCTAGTGGAGCCATGTGTTCTATGAATGATTTAACATCCTTAGGAGAGCACCATTTTCTCTAACACATTTAATGGATGGTGTTGGGTATTTGAGACAAATTTAATGTTGGGTCTCTTTACCTTACTAACTCAAATCATTTTAGTACTAACCTAGTGTTTTTAATTTATTTTTATTATATGTCTTATGATTTTTATGTGTTTGCATCGTGTCTACTTGTAATTTGTTACATCATGTTATGTTTGCATTATTCTATTTTTTATTTTGTGTCTTCATTATGTATGCTTCATGTTTTTCATGTTGCATTGCATCTCATACATGTGTGTCCCTTTGTCCTCATGTTTCCTTGTCATAAGATCTTGAATCTTGGGGGCTAGTGTGCCCCCTATATTTAATGTCATCCTATCTCTTCAATATTTGGATAATTGAACCCATCTTGAAATATTCTTACTTTAGTGTGAGTTTGAGTAAGTCCATACTCTCACTAAAGTGGGGGCTAAATCTAGCATTAAAAATTGTCACCTTTGACAATTTCACACTAGGTTTTTCTCCCCCTATATGCTTGGACCTAATTATGCATTAATTACCCATTTTATAAGCATCTCTTGGAAAATTAGACTATGCATTTAATATTTCTCCATCAACACTTTTAGACCCCAAAAAAGGTTGATCTAGTCTAGGGTTCATTACACCCTTGACCACCTAATTTGACCCCAAATTTGAATATGTCAGTGTGAATAATTTATTATTTAAATTTCCAATTTCATTTGTTCGCAATCAGTATTTTATTTTTAGGAAATTAGAATAATTTCATATAAATACTAGTCATTTTATCATTTGAAATCCTAATTAGACCTAGAGTAAAATTGAAGATCCTAAAATCAGTCAAGGTCAGAATTAGTAGCATTATTACAATACTTTCATCAATCAAGTTCAAGCTTACAAAAAACCAAGAAGAAAAAAGAAAATTATGTGCAAGGAGTTATCATGATAAATCATGTGATTTCATGAATATGTATTGAGTTATCCTCTACATGCTAGTTGCAGCAATCCATTATATTTTATGAGCTAACCTTTTTCAAGTATATCAAGCATTCAAGGAATCCATTGATCAAATTTTGTGGCAAATTTTGTGACATCACTTCATCAAGGGTTTTCACATCAAGGTAACATTATAATTTATCAATTATCAATTTTAGTCAATCAGTATTATTTTGGCCTCTACCCAACCTAGGGTATTCCCTCTTGATCATCATCAATCGCTATATGTGGAGGTAGAAATTATACCAACACAAGGTTTGACTTAGGAAAGCCCCTATATTATAGCACAACCTTTTCCCCTTATTTTCATGTGTGTAGGTCAAATCTGGAGGTTTCAACAAAAGACAACCTAGGAAAACAAAGTGCGAAACTTAATCTAGATCTCGAAACTTTCAAATCCAAAAAATAAAGGGTGCAGTCTAGGATGCACTACACCCTAGTCCAACCAATTTAGGCTCAAATTCACAATGTAGGTTCCTCACTATTATCAATTCTTAGATCTAGGATAGTTATGTAACTTTTCATTTTTCGTGTGTGTGATAAATTACGTTTTCAAATCTAAGGTTATATGTCAAATAGGGTTGTCAAATCATACATAAAATTTATCATCCTTAGAACTAAAAAAAAACATAAACACTATGGGATTGGCTCTCCATTCTGGTAGCAAGCCAATTATCAAAACCTAGTCAATTTTTGCTTAATGTTGATTCAAGTGAAAAGGAGATAATCTTAGTTATCCTAATTGGATCTAGGATCACTTTTCCTACTCAACATGAAGGAGCACAAATTCTTCAGCACCCAAATCTATAATTGCTTAAGGAAAAGTAATTTCAAGGAGGAAGGACTATAATGTTCCCTTCTTCAAGTTAGGTGGCTAGGAAGGAACCCTTAGCCTATTTTCTTTCTCATATGCTAATTCGGTACTTGGAGATGGAATATATTAAATTATCAAATTTAAGTTGTCTCACCTTATTATTTTGTAGAAAAATTTATTATAATTAATTATTATTTTTAAAAGATGGACAAGTGTGTTAAAATGACTTTTCAGGGACCCAAAGTGAATTAAAATTTAATATGGTCACTTCATGCAATTTAAAAATAAATATTCTCAAAAGTTCATAAGAGGGATACAAAAGGAGTTCTACAAGGGAAAAGGAACATCTTGGAATTTTTTTTAAATATTTATCATTGCAAATTTTGGACTACATATTCAATCTAAAACCCTAAGTGTATTTGGCTTTGGGGATGAAAGATTTCTTCCTAGTTAAATCAAAGGTGAATTCAGGTAGAATTAGTAGTTGAGCTTACAATGCGATGAATTATATAATTTTTGGAGAGTTGTTGAGTAAAGGGGAATTTATTGGAAATTTCGCAAGAAAATAGTAAATTCTAAATTTGAGATTATCCCTAGTTGACAAAACTTGAAAGATTATTTTACAATAAAATTTCCAATCTCCATTAGTAGGGGAGGGTTTAACAACTTTGGAAATTTGTGGAAACTTGGAGATCATTCCTTATGCAGGTCATGAGCATCTATATATCATCACAAGTCAAATTCATGGTTATTTGAAGGCAGTAGGAAGAGGTGATAATAAGAATTACAAGCTAACCACAAAGGTTTTATGTTCATGTGATTAGTGATGAACCTATGGAAAATAACATGAGGAATTCGGGTCACACCTTTTTCATTAGGATGGGAACCATATTTTTTAATTGTGTTGCAATGAAAAGGGTTTCCAAAAATTTTAACACACAAATATATAGGTTAAACTCGTTTGCAAGGATTAATGGGCTATGTAGGGGGTTGTGGAGGTAGTAAAACATAAGAATAAAGAATGAAGGGTATTCAAATATCAGTTGTACATATCTTAATTAATATTATCCTTTAATTGTTAAGCATGGTTGTCTTGAAGTCTATTATGTTGGTCACCAATAGAGTCTATGTAAAAGTGAAAAGGTGAAAATTGTGGTTGTTTTCTTTCGCTTCTAGGGTTTTGGACCTAAAAGGAAAGAGACCAATTTTCTTGCCCTTTTTCACTCAAGAACAAACCCTTGAGATTTCAATGCAAAGGAGATTAAAATCTAGCAAAGGGAATGTTCTAGGGTATTGAATGATGTCAAATGAGGGGCTTACCACCAAGTGTAAACTTGGAAAAGAATATGTTGGAAAACATAATATGATATGCAAAATGACCTAGAAAGATGAACAAAATGCAATAAAAAGATATGAGATTGAAAGTGTGCACCTGGAAGATTGAAGAAGGCGGAATGGAGATCTGAATCACTAAAAAATCTATTATTTATGTTAAGTGGGACTCATTCACCAAGATGGGTGAATCAATCCAATTTCTGAGAAAATATGCAGAAATGGGTTTCAGCCAAAAGGGTATCCAAATCTGCAAAAACCTCTACCATGCCTGTATAATGGGACTCATTCACCAATAGTGGTGAATTAGTCCACTTCTCCTTTTCTAGAAGTTCTAAACTGGATTATGTGTCTCTTGGTCTGCTTTTCTCTTTTTGACTAGTTTTCGGATCTGAATCTACAAAATACCACCTGTAGGTCTTCTCCAAGCTTCTCCAAGGTCGAATAGAAACTTTGACAACTTTAGAGACTTGACAACTTTTATCCAACTTTTCTCCTTGAAAAATATGCAACCTAGACCTACAAATCATACACAAGAAGAAGGGAAAATGTTGTGGGGGTTATATAATAGGGGTTTGCCTTGGTCAAGCCCCTTTTTGGTAATTAAACCTTGAAATGAAAGAAAATGTGAAGGGAGCATGATGAATGAAAAAATGACAATGTTGAAACTCACCAAACCCTAGTAATAAGGTGTTGCAAACATGTAAATAATGGCTCTAATGGATGTAGACTTGGAATATTGCTTGATGTTGATAGATCTTTACATGAAGCACTTGCTTGAATCACAAACCCTATACCACAATTGTTATCTCTAAAACAACATGATGTAATTAATCTTTGACATGATGATTGACACTTGAAGAATGCTCTAGAATTATTAATAATCTACCCTTGAATGATCTTGCTCAAATTCTCTTGTGAACTCAATTTTCTATAAGGATTCTCTCACAAATGTCTTAGGTGAAAATGAGTGAAAGAACCTTGTATTTATAGTCAATTATGCAAGAATTCTTGAAATTACAAAATCTAACCTGACATTAGATCTAGGAGAATAAAATCCCTCTGAAATTTTGATTTAAATTTTAATTTTGGTCACATGGGACTCATTCATCCAAGGTGGCAAATGAGTCCCATCACACATAATGTATGGGACCAAAAATTAAAAGTGTTTATAAATGTGTGAAACCTGCATCAGGGCCAAAAAGACGTAGGTGGGACTCATTCATCCAAGGTGGTGAATGAGTCCCAAACACTAAATCTAGGCCACACAAGCTAGGAACACCTGAATTATGATTGGTTACTGATTGGTGTCAGGATTATCCACGAAAAGATGCAATAAATGAGGCTTGTTAATGCAAAATAGGGCCAATTAAAGCATGAGAAAGCCCAATTATTAATGAAAAGCCTAGAGGAATGTGAAAGTGTGTTACAAAACTTTACAACACTCTAAATAAAGAAATATTAATGTTAATTATTATTAAAAGTATGTTTATTATGCTTAGTTAATTGATAAAACCTTAGAAAAGTATGAAAGTGTGTTACAACACCTTTGCAAGGTATCATTAAAATGCATTAGTTCACAAGGTCCCAAGACCTAATGTGAATGTGTTACCCACATTACAACACTAAATAAAGGCAACATTAAGACAAAATCTGTAAGGAGGACCCAAACGAGTGTGAAAATGTCAAAGGACCCTTTTTTTGACACTACATTTAGCCCCCACTTTAGTGAGAGGATGAACCTACTTCAAACTCACACTAAAGTAGACAAAATTGCATCAAGGGAGGTTCCAATGTATCAATGCTAGAAATATGAGATGAAAATGATTAAGAGGGATGATCAAGCCTCCAGGATCAAGATCCCATGGCAAACCAACATAAGTACAAAGGAACACACATGAAAATGATATAAATTACAACGACAAGGCTAATCATACACTGCCAAAGATCAAAAAGGAGAAAATAAATAAAAAAGAGTCGAATCAAGCTTTGATCATTTTTCCATCCCGATGTGGATCAGATCTAGGTTGTTTGTCCGAAAAAATGCATACTCACTCTAAGGCGACGAAACTCTTGGTTGTCCATCGGGTGAGAAGTCCTAAAAGGTGAGAAACATACACTCATGGCTGGTATGCACTCACACACACATGCAAGTGGTTATGGGGAAATTCATGCCTTGGATTGGGCTTCCCACTCAACCATACCAAAGTTATACCTCTTAATAACTTTAATAAGGTGCCACACAAAATATATTTTTGAGCTTCATGAGATAAGAAAAAATTTGTACGCTTGGAGCTCATGAAAAAACATGATGGCTCTATACGCATGCAAGTTGTATTATGCAAGATGGCCATATAGCAACAAATGTAAAATTCAAAAATAGGAAATTTTCAAAGCAGTCTTACTTAGTTCATGTGAGGTCTTTAACATAGGGAACATTGTGCCTAATGCTCCAAGAGAGGACCAATCAAAGAATAGAAGATTCACAACTTAGGGGACACAGTGTGTCACATCAAGCCACTAAAAGGAATATAATATGCTAAGAGAGATCACACTCATGAAGGAAATCGCACCCAATGTCATCCACAAAGTGAAAAATGTGTTGTATGAAGCAATAAGGCTACACTAAGAACCATGAAAAGGAACAATGTAAAAGAATAATGCCAATGTATGCCCCCACTTTAAAGAAATTGCTAAACACCATACTGTGAGAAATTACTTTAAAGTAGCAAATGAGAAATGCAAACAAGAAGAAAACATGAGAGCCAACTTGGAAAGCCTTATGCCAAGTCATATGTTTTCAAGTAAGGCTGCGTCATGCGAGAGAAAAAGAAAAGAGAGGGGTTGCCCCCAAAATGAAAACACCAAACACATAAGGGGTCTATGGATTTGGGGTTAGTATGTTCTTTGTTGCAATTTTTTTAGAGAACTTGGAACTGTCATCATCCCCCAAATACACATAGAATTGGAAGAATGAAACAAAGAGAGCAAAAACAAAGAAGAATATTTCAGGTCAAAGTCTGAAGTTCAGAAATTGCAAGCAAACCTCATGGATGTTGAGAAATTAATTGAGTCTTTGAAAGAAAAAATCAATAAGTCCAGAGAGAAGAGAAAGGAAATATGCGATCAGATTAAGCAGAATGACAGTAAGAGCATTGAAGATGAACAACTCAGTCAAGCCCTAAAGGAAAAGATAAAAGAATGTGAAAAACCTACTAGAGATAATACAGTCCTAAAGCATGAAATGGAATCTATCATGATGAGGATGACCAAGGAGATTCAAGATAGAAAGAAGAATGAACAGAACCTAGCACAGTCTCTGAAAGAAAAATTTGAAGTATGTAGTCATTTGGACAATGAACTGGAACAATCTAAAAACAATGAGGAAGTACTTGAAAAGAAGATTGATGGTCTCAAGGATGAACTTGCTAATGCAAATGAGTAGAAGGAGAAGTTCAAAGTTAGCTTAGCCAAGATTGATGAACTAATTAGCAGTCAGAGGACAAATGGTGACAAGCAAGGTCTTGGATATGAAGAAGGAGAAAGTTCCAGGTCAGGACAAAGGAGATTCAGGAAAGAAAATCAAATGAACAAATCTAGAAGGTATCTGGTAAGACAACCTAATGCTCAAAAATTTAATGGATATTATTTCAGTTGCAATAAATTTGGACACATGGCTACTCAATGTATAAGTAGAATGAATGAAAGTGGTCCATCATTCTCAGGTCAGTGTTTTAATTGCAATAAGTTTGGTCATAGGTCAAATGAATACATAAATGTGATGAATTTTTTTTATAGAAATTTCAGATGCTATACATGCAATAGACTTGGCCATATTGCTAACCAGTGCAGATCAAGAGAAAATCAGTGGAACAATTGGTCTAGACAAAAAAATGTTGTGTGCTATAACTGCAACAAATTTGGTCACATTGCTAGATTTTGTTGGAATAGAAGAGGTCTGGTAAATCAAAGAAGGAACATGCAGAAGGATGTTAAGGGAAAAGGAAAAGTCACTACAGATGTGGTCAAGAAGGAAATGCAGAAGAAATGGGTGAAGAAAAGTCCCTCTAATGAAGAAAATGCACCAACACCAGAACCTGCTTCTGGTAGTTCATCCAGAAATTAGTCTCAGGCCTATGGACTAGGGGGAGCTGTCAAGAAAATATCTTAACCCCCTAACTAGTAACCAACACCGGATGTGGATAATTTCACTAAGTGCATAGATGTTCTATAGATGTTGTTGAACCTATTGGAGAAATTTTTATGCAATGTTGAAGGTTTGCAGAAGATTTATCAGTCACAACACATGGAAACAGGGTAATTAGATGATTTAGCATAAAAACATTTATTGTGAGAAAAAGGGTTAAGTATGAGAGTGATAAAAGTTCATTTCTATCCCTCATTTATCACTCTGCATTTTGAAGAGCTCTAAGGTGAACCTTGGCGAGTTGAGATGAAATTCAAGTGTGAAGAAGATTTCAGCAATCAAACTGTGATCTGACAGAAAGGTATTTCTTGGAAAAACCTTGTGAATTGGTGAATATGGCTACTCCATTGGTAGTAGAATTTAAGTATAGACCCCGTCCCAAATTCAAATGGCATCCCTACAAGTCTATTGAGACCGACCCATTAGGATATTTTTCATCCATTTTGTATGGTGTGTTACATACAGAAGATATTAGGGCTTATATTCATACAAATATTGAAGAGCTAGGAAGCTCACAACTGCTGAATCTGTATAATAATCACATTATAGGTGAAGATTTTTGTGTGAAGCTAGAATAGAAAACCCTAGAAGAAAAGAAATTTACATAGATTGTTAAATTTCCCATCTTTGAAGAGTCTAAATGGGTTCGTTACATCTTGAGTTGAGTTCATGATGAATTCATTGTTGGAAACAAGCTACACTGAGAGGGGGGGTGAATCAGTGTTGTGCAAAAATTAACTTTGTTAAACTTTATCTTCAAAGCACTTGTAACATTCAACCAAAATGCATGAACAAGAAGAAAAAAATCACAACACCATAACACAATAATTTCTATGTGGAAACCTTATTAGGGGAAAAACCACAGTGGATGGCCAATCCACAATATGATCTGAGTATACTTAAATAAAGTTTACAATATGGGGAATGCACTTGCATTCAAGTGCACTGCCTAGAGCTCACTGCTCAAAGAAGACTCACTGTCTTACAAAGAAAGTCAAATTAAAACCATCTAAGAATTTGAACTGACAAAATAGCATCTACATATGCTTGATTATAGTTCTGGTTAGGCTCAATACTCAATCTTTTGTCCTTCAGACTGATTCTACACTTCTTTTATGTTCTTCTCACACTTGCAACACAAATCCTTTATGCACAAGTGAAACTGTGCATTATCACTCTTCTTCTCTTCTCTTATTCACAATTCACATCCACACCTTATAAACACACCAAAATGATATGAATGATCTCATATTTTAATCACAATATGTCAGCTTCAATAGAACAAAAGAATATTCACAACTGTCGACTCAAATCATGAGTAAACCTTAATGTGCATCCACAACGGTCAGCCAGAACTTAGCTAGGACCCAAACAAAGATGCTCGAACACAAAAATACTTAAATGATTTCATCCCAAACATCCACAACATGATACATTCACAAAGTCGGCTCTAGTACTAATAAAATAGAGAATTAGCCAACTAGATCTTTTAACTCACACACGCATAAATACAAGGCACTGAGATTCATGGATAACACTAAACATATATTGATCAACCTTCTCTGAGATACGCAGCACAAAATATTAACAAAAAATTTTCATGTGAATTGATGAACACAAAGTTGTCAGATGCTTTGTTCTTCCTTAAATATTTGCAATCTGACTATCAGTGTGATCAAATGATGATGCATGGATTCAATCACTGACTAGGATTGCCATCAATGACAACACCAAATTATATTCGCAATATCTCTTGCCAACAATCTCCCTCTTTGGCATTGATGGCAGCACTTAGTAAAAAATGACTAAGTGTCGGATCAGTACCAACATTAACTACACTGCCCAAAATTTCAAAAACCAAACTCTTCTCCAAAATACAATTCTCCCCTTGAGATGATTATGCATTTTTTACTCTACTACTCTCCCCCTTTGACATCAATGGCAAAGGTAGGAATTGATATGTCAAAATCCAAACAAAAATGTTATGAACAAGTTGCTTATGTACAAACAACCTTCTTCAACTTACATAAACTTGAAAATGTTTGGAAAATCTTTCTTCAGCAGAGTCAAATTTGTGTCCCAAACTCTTTTGAGACTCTCCAATATTTTTATGGTTCCACAAACCAGGTAGGATTGTGTCTCTGTAGACTCAAGGTTTTTTGGATCACCCACTTCCTTAGCATCTTCTACTTCTGTCAATGCACTTGACATAATTTCTAAGTTTGGGCCAATTAGACCTCTAAGTTCACATGCTCTTGCAACAATTTTTTCATTTTCATGCTTCAAGCTCTTTATTTTGTCAAGCAAAGATATCACTTCTCCTTATAACTTTCCAACACTACTTGTTAAAGGATCAAAAACATCATAAATAGTAGCTAATTATTTTTCCATATCCTTAACCTTCTTCTCATTTTTATTAGTTAATTTTGTCAAAGACAAACAAGACTTGTAAATCTTCCCACCTTCGGATAGAGCATTTTGGATATTTTCTACACAGGTGGCTAGCAAAGTTTTATCCTTTTTTATCATTTCCTTTAGCCCATTTAATCTTTTAGCATCAAATTCCTTTTTAACTTTAATCATAGCTGATTTCTCAAGTGACTCAAAGTGAGTACTTACTGAGTTGATGAGCCTCTTTAGTTCACCGGAGGAGGAACCAGTTGGATCTTTCACATGACTGAGCATTATCTTTTCCAGGACTCTAGATGCAAGATTTATAAGTTCATTGTCCTCAATGTGGGACTTCAATAGTTCTTCTCTGGCTTTTTCTTGGGAAAATGATGCTAATTTCTTTTTTTGAATTGGACTAAGGGTAGATAGGTCTATCAGACCCTCAATCAATTCAGGATCAAATTCTTTTTTTTGTTCTACCAAAAATTTCTTCACTGCCTCTGCAGTGTCTCTTGCTTCTACTAGAATTTCCTTTAAATAATATTTCTTCTCTTCAACCATTGCTTCCTTAGTTGCAGGTTCTGACTTATCTTCAAGGATCTCCACTTTCTCAACTGATACACTTTTTGGAACTTCAATTTCCATAGGTATTTCTACATTGTCCACTTCAGGAGGGATATGAATATCCTCAGTTGCATCTTGTTTCTCTTCTTCTTCTTCTCTTGGACCAGATGAAACATCATAAGTTCCTTCAGGTACAACATCAATATTTCTACCTAACAAAACTTTTCTCAGGATTTGTTTAGTCTCTTCAGTGACTTCTTTGGTTTGACCTATCATTAGCTTATTCACTCTTGTTTTGATTTTGAATTATTTCTTGGCTTTATTCAGTATTGACTTCATTTCTTCCATAGATACTACTAGACACAATTCAACAAGAATTCTTTCTCTCATATGCTCTTCTTCTGATCCATTAACTCTCCTCATCTCCAAAATTTCATACAAGCTTTTAGGTAAATTAGGCATTATTTCAATCAAAACTTTATTGAAAATATTCAAAAAAATTATTGTTGCCTCCTCAAGTATCCTTTGATCAAATTTACCAAAAGATTCATACCATTTGCAAAGTGTCTTGAGATTCCCATCCTTAACCAAAGCTTTTTCAACTTCTTCCACTGACATACCTAGTTGGTCAGTTTTTTCCTTCTTCCTTGCTTGGTCATCTCCACTGGAGGGATTTCTTTTTGTAATAGTTGCTACCTTAGTATCTTGATGCTTTATTTCTCTAATTCCTTCATCAGACTTTGTTTCTTCATCCTCAGAAACTGCTATATAGACTCTTTTTCTTTTATCTTTCTTCATTTTTCCTTCCTTACTGAATCCCTTAGATTGAGTTTTCATAGAGATTGGATTTGCTGCAAGGGTGGATAGGGATGCAGAGCTTCTAGTTGATCTAGCTCGGGAAAATGGTGTTGTCGGACTAGCAGATTCAGTTTTTACTGCTTCTTTTTTTGCTTGAGCTTATTCTCTTTTCCTTCTAGCTTCTTTTAATTTTTCTGCAGGTATTCCCATACTTTTTGCTAAGACTTCCACCTCTTTTCTAACTCTTTTAACTATCACAAGTTTTTTAAGTTCATTGTGCACCTGCATATCCTTTTCAACATAAGTACCAAATCTCTCTTCTAATGGATCTAGAGGCTTGCTCAATAAATTTTCTGCATACATTTCTAGAATGTGCTCCTCAACTTCATAGCCCATCGACATGATCCAAATTGTTCATGGATCAGCGGTTTCCATCATGCATTGATCAATATCTACCATAAAGAAAATTGTATCCTTATATTTCTCTACAATGGAAGTAGGAATCCTCTCTCTAGCCTGCATCATACTCTAAAAACTTTTGAAATATCCCCAGATAGTTGCATTCTTTGTCTTAATGTTTGCAAATTTGTGAAAGAGATCTCTGATCTAAGCGGCTACCGCTTTATCTTTTTGCCAATGAACCTTTATGAATCCTAGAACCTCATCCATGAAGTAAAAGAATAAGCATAATAGCAAGTTACCATACTTAAAATATTTTTTCTTGTCCTTCTTGATCTTCCCAATATTTTTCATCAGCTGACTTCTTAGCAATTCACAAAGATCATAGTCTGCATTTTCCTTTACCATCCGATAGGCTGCATAAATGGTTGTGTCAGACATAGAGTTGTCTCAGCTGAAATGATAGATTTTGTACCCAATAACCATAGATGAAAATTTGACATCTATATAAACAATGTCATCAATTTCCATTGCTCTTTTGGCATACTTAGAACCTCTTGCATCAGTGACCGTTTGATTCTTCACTGATTTTAGAATTGGTAATCCACCAGAAGAATTTAGACTTGTTACAACACTGATAGCCTCCTTTGTGATTTTGAAGGGTATACTCAACCACATGAATTTGTCATGGACTTGGCTCAAGATGTAATGGACCCATTTAGACTCTTTAAAGACAGGAAATTTAATAATATGTGTAATTTATTTTCTTCTAGGATTTTATATTTCGGCTTCACATAAAAATCTTCACCTATAATGTGATTGTTATATAGATTCAGTAGTTGTGAGCTTCCTAGCTCTTTAATATTAGAGTGAATATAAGCCCTAATATCTTCTATGTGTAACACACTATATGAAATGGATGAAAAATCTCCTAACGGGCCAGTCTCAACAAACTTGTAGGGATGCCATTTGAATTTGGGATGGGGTCTGTCCTTAACTTAAACTACCAATGGAGTAGCCATTATCAATTCATAATTTCACAGGGTTTTTCTGATAAATACCTTTCTGTCATATCACAGTTTGATTTTTGAAAGATTCTTCGCACTTGAATTCTCTCTCAACTCACCAAGGTTCGCCTCAGAGCTCTCAAAAATTCAAAGTGACAAATGAAAGATAGAAATGACCTTTTCTCCTCTCATACTTAACCCTTTTCCTCGCAATAAATGTTTTTACCCTTACTCATTCGGTTACATTGTTTCCAAGTGTTGTGACAGATAAATCTTCTACGAACCTCCAAAATTGCATAATACTTTCTCCAATAGGTTCAACAACATTTGTGGAACATCTAAGCACTTACTGAACTTATTCATATCTCGATGTTAGTTACCGACAAGGGGTTAAGAGATTTTCTTAATAGCTCCCCCTAGGACAAAGGCCTGAAACTAATTCCCAGATGAACTACCAGAAGTAGGTTCTGGAGCTGGTGCATTTTCTTCATTAGAGGGACACTTCTTCACCCACTTCTTCTGCATTTGCTTCCTGACCACATTTGTAGTGACTTTTCTTTTTCCCTTAACATCCTTCTGCATGTTCCTTCTTTGATTTACTAGACCTCTTCTATTCCAATAGAATCTAGAAATGTGACCAAATTTGTTGCAGTTATAGCACACAACATTTTTCTATCCAAACCAGTTGTTCCACTGATTTCCTTTTGATATGCACTGGTTAGTAGTATGCCCAAATCTATTGCATGTATAACATCTGACATTTCTATGAAATGTTTTCATCATATTCTTGCACTCATTTGACTTGTGACCAAACTTATTGCAATTAAAAGACTGGCCTGAGAATGATGGACCACTTGGAATCATCTTATTTCTACACTGATAAGTCATATGACCAAATTTATTGCAACTGAAACATTATCCATTAAATTTTTGAGCATTAGGTTGTCTTACCGGATACCTTCCAGATTTGTTCATTTGATTTTCTTGCCTGAATCTCCTTTGTCCTGACCTAGAAATTTATCCTTCTTCATATCCAAAACCTCGCTTGTCACCATTTTTCCTCTGACTGCTAATTATTTCATCAAGCTTGGCTGAGCTAACTTTGATATTTTCTTTATACTCATTTATAGTAGCAAGTTCATCTCTAAGATCATCAATCTATTTTTCAAGTACTTCCTCATTATTTTTACATTGTTCTAATTCATTGTCCAAATAGTTGCATACTTCAGATTTTTCTTTCAGAGACTGTGCTAGGTTCTCTTCATTCTTCCTTTTGTCTTCAATCTCCTTGGTCATCCTCATCATGATAGATTTCATTTCATTCTTTAGGACTGTATTATCTCTGGTAAGCTTTTCACATTCTTCTATCTTTTTCTTCAGGGCTTGACTGAGTTGTTCATCTTCAATGCTCTTATCGTCATTCTACTTAATCTGATCACAGAGTTCCTTTCTCTTCTCTCTGGACTTATTGATTTTTTCTTTCAAAGACTCAATGAATTTCTTAGCATCCATGAGGTTTGCTTGCAATTTTTGAACTTCAAACTTTGACTGATCAAGATCATCTAGGGCCACCAAAAGTTGTCGTTGAAGACTGCTTGAATCCATTGAAACACTTTCCAAGATCTCCCCAAGTTGTTAGACTTCTTTTGAGGAACTAGCTCTGATACCAATTATTGGAAACAAGCTACACTGAGAGGGGGGGTGAATCTGTGTTGTACAAAAATTAACTTTGTTAACCTTTATCTTTAAAGCACTTGTAACATTCAACCAAAATGCATGAACAAGAAGAAAAAAGTCACAACACCATAGCACAAGAATTTTTACGTGGAAACACTATTAGGGGAAAAACCACAGTGGATGGTCAATCCACAATATGATCTGAGTATACTCAAATAAAGTTTACAATATGGGGAATGAAATTACATTCAAGCGCACTGCCTAGAGCTCACTACTCAAAGAAGACTCACTGTATTACAAATAAATTTAGATTAAAACCATCTGAGAATTTGAACTGACAAAAAATCATCTGCATATGCTTGATTACAGTTCTGGTTAGGCTCAATACTTGATCTTCTATCCTTCAAACTGATTTTGCACTACTACTTTGTTCCGATCACACTCGCAACACAAATCCTTTATGCACAAGTGAAACTGTGCATTATCGCTCTTATACTCTACTCTTATTTGCAATTCACATCCACACACCTCATACACACAACAAAATGATATGAATGATCTCATATATATATCTGCAACTAAGAATTTAATCGCAATATGTCAACTTCAATAGAATAAAATAATATTCACAATTTTTTGGCCCAAATCATGAGTAAACCTTAATGCGCATCCACGACGGTCAGCCAAAACTTAGCTAGGACCCAAAAAAAGATGCTTGAACACAAAAATACTTAAATGATTTCTTCCCAAGCATCTGAGACATGATACATTCACGAAATCAGATCCAGTACTGATAAAATAGAGAATTAGCCAACTGAATCTTCTAACTCGCACATGGATCAATACGAGGCACTGAGATTCGAGGATAACACTAAGCATACATCGATCAACCTTCTTTGAGATACGCAACATAAAATATCAACAAAAATTCTTCATGTGAATCGATGAACACAAAGTTGTCAGATGCTTTGTTCTTCCTTAATTGTTTGCAATCTGACTGTCGGTGTGATCAAATGATGATGCGTGGATCCAATCACCGACTAGGGTTACCATAAATGACAACACCAAATGATATCACAGTGTCTCTTTCCAACATTCATGTGGTTGAGTATACCCTTTAAGATTACAAAGGAGGCTATTAGTGTTGTAATAGGTCTAAATTCCTCCAGTGGATTACGGATTCTAAAAATAGTGAAGAATCAAACGGTCACTGATGCAACAGATTCTAAGTATGACAGAAGAGCAATGACAATTGATGAAATTGTTGATATAGATGTCAAATTTGCATCTATGGTTATTGGGTACAAAATCTATCATTCCAGCGGAGACAACTTTGTGTCTGGTACAACAATTTATACAGCCTATCAGATGGTAAAGGAAATGCAAACTATGATCTTTGTGAATTTCTAAGAATTCGGTTGATGGAAAATCTTGGGAAGATCAAGAAGGATAAGAAAACTTCTTTCAAGTATGGTAACTTTCTATTATGCTTATTCTTTTACTTCATGAATGAGGTTTCGGGATTCAGAAAGGTTCATTGGCAAAAAGATAAATCAGTAGCCGCTCAAATCAGAGATCTCTTTCATAGATTTTCATAAATTAAGACAAATAATGCCACTATCTAGGGATATTTCAAAACAAATCAAAGTATGATAAAGGCCAGAGAAATAATTCCTACTTCCATTTTAGATAAATATAAGGATACAATTTTCTTTATGGTAGATATTGATCAATGCATAATGGAAGTCGTTGATCCTAGAACAATTTGGATTATGTCGATGGGATATGAAGTTGAGGAACGCATTCTAGAAATTTATGCAGAACATTTATTGAGCAAGCCTCCAGATCCATCATAAGAGAGATTTGGTACTTATGCTTCAAAAAGGATATGCAACAACACAATGAACACAAAAAACCTATGATAGTTAAAAGAGGTGGAAGTCTTAGCAGAAAGTATGGGCGTACCTATAGAAAAATTAAAAGAAGCTAGAGGGAAAAGAGAAGAAGCTCAAGTAGAAAAGGAGGCAACAAAAATTGAATCTGCTGGTCCAATAGCACCATCTGCCCAAGTTAAGTCAACTAGAAGCTTTGCATCCCTATCTACCCCTGCAACAAAGCCAATCTTTGTGAAAATTCAATTTGAGGGATCTGGTAAGGAAGGAAAAAGGAAGAAATATAAAAGCAAAAGAGTCTATATAGCAGTTTCTGAGGATGAAGAAACAAAGTCTGATGAACGAATTAGATAAATCAAGCATCAAGGTATTAAGGCATCAACTGTTACAAAAATAAAGCCCTCCGATGGAGATGACCAAGCAAAGAAAAAGGAAAAAATTGACCAACTAGGTATGTCAGTGGAAGAAGTTGAAAAAGCTTTGCTTAAGGATGGGTATCTCAAGCCACTTT
The DNA here is from genome assembly GCA_007115665.2 of Sequoiadendron giganteum. Lineage (NCBI taxonomy): Eukaryota > Viridiplantae > Streptophyta > Pinopsida > Cupressales > Cupressaceae > Sequoiadendron > Sequoiadendron giganteum. The sequence continues at coordinate 82,642,924 of CM021103.1, read as the reverse complement.
GCAAATGGTATGAATCTTTTGGTAAATCCGATCAAAGAATTCTTGAGGAGGCAGCAATAAAACATTTTAATATTTTCAATAAATTTCTTATCGAAATAATGCCTAATTTACCTAAAAGCTTATATGACATATTGGAGACAAGGAGAGTTAATGCCAGATTAGAAGAAGAGCAGACATGCGAGAAATAATTCTTGTTGAATTGTGTCCAGTAGTATCTAAGGAAGAAATGAAGTCAATACTGAATAAAGCCAAGAAGGAATTCAAAAGAAAAACAAGAGTGAATAAGTTGATGATTGGCCAAACCGAAGAAGTCGCTGAAGAAACTGAATTTTTTTTTAGAAAAGTTTTGTTCAGCCGCAAAATTGATGTTGTCCCCAAAGGAACACATTCAATGTTTCATCTAGTCCGGGAGAAGAAGAGGAAGAAGAGAAACAAGATATTGTTGAGGATATTCAGATTCCTCCTGAAGTGGACAATATAGAAATCTCTATGGAAATTGAAGTTCCAGAAAGATTATCAGTTGAGAAAGTGGAGATCCCTGAAGATAAGTCAAAACCTACAACTGAGGAAGCTATGGTTGAAGAGAAGAAAGTTGATGTAAAGGAAATTCCAGTAGAAGCAAGAGACATTGTAGAGGAAGTGAAGAAATTTTTGGTAGAACAGAAGGAAGAATTTGATCCTGAATTGATTGAGGGTCCGATCGACCTATCTACCCTTAGTCCAATTCAGAAAATGAAAGTAGCATCATTTTCCCAAGAAAAAACTAGAGAAGAACTATTGAAGTCCCACATTGAGAACAGTGAACTTCTAAATCCTGCATCAGGAGTTCTAGAAAAGATAAGCCCGCTCATGTGAAATATCCGACCAGTTCCTCCTCTGGTGAACTAAAGAGGCTCATCAACTCAGTAAGTACTCACTTCGAGTCACTTGAGAAATCAGCTATGATTAAAGTTCAAAAGGAATTTGATGCTAAAATATTAAATGATAACAAAGGATAAAAATTTGCTAGCCACCTGTGTGGAAAATATCCAAAATGCTCTATCCGAAGGTGGGAAGATTTACAAGTCTTATTTGTCTTTGAAAAAATTCACTTAGGTAAATGAGAAAAGGGTTAAGGATCTGGAAAAATAATTAGCTACTATTTCTAATGCTTTTGATCCTTTCACTGGTAGTGTTGGAAAGTTAGAAGGAGGAGTGATATCCTTTCTTAACAAAATAAAGACCTTAAAGCATGAAAATGATAAAATTATTGCAAGAGCATGTGAACTTAGAGGTCTAATTGGCCCAAAGATAGAAATTATGTCAAGTGTATTGAAAGAAGCAGAAGATGCTAAGGCAATGGGTGATCCAACAAACCTTGAGTCTGCAGAGACACAATCCTACTTGTTATGTGGTCACATAACAATCTTGGAGAGTCTCAAAAGGGTTTGGGACACAAATTTGACTCTGCTCAAGAAAGAGTTTGTAGATATTTTCAAGTTTATGTAAGTTGAAGAAGCCTGTTTGTACATAAGCAGTTTGTTCATAACAGTTTTGTCTAATTTTTGCTATATAGAGTCTTGCCTTTGCCATTGATGTCAAAGGGGGAGAGTAATAGAGTGAAAAATGCATAATCATCTCAGGGGGGGAATTGTATTTTGGAGAAGAGTTTGGTTTTTGAAATTTTGGCAGTGTAATTAATGTTGATACTGATCCGACATTTAGTCATTTTTCACTAAGTGTTGCCATCAATGCCAAAGGGGGAGATTATTGGCAAGAGAAACTATGAATATCATTTGGTGTTGTCATTGATGGAAACCCTAGTCGGTGATTGGATCTGTGCATCATTATTTTATCATACCGGCAGTCAAATTGCAAACAGTTAAGGAAGAACAGAGCATCCAACAGTTTTGTGTTCATTGATTCACATGAATATTTTATGTTAATATTTTGTATTGTGTATCTTAGAGAAGGTTGATCGATGTATTTTTAGTGAACTATCCATGAATCCCAATAAGTCGTATTGATCCATGTGTGAGTTAGAAGATATGGTTGGCTAATTCTCTTTTTTATCAGTTTTGGAGCCAACTTCGTGAATGTATCATGTCACAAATGTTTGGGAAGAAATCATTTAAGTCTTTTTTGTGTTTATGCATCTTTGTTTGGGTCCTAGCTAAGTTTTGGCCGATCGTTGTGGATGTGCATTAAGGTTTACTCATGATTTGAGCCGACAGTTGTGAATATTCTTTTGTTCTATTGAAGCTAACCTATTGTGATTAAATTCTTGGTTGCGGATATATATATATATGAGGTCGGTCATATAATTTTAAGGTGTGTATGAAGTGTGTTGATGTGCATAGCGAATACGAGTAGAGCAAAAGATCGATAATTCACAGTATCACTTGTGCATAAAATATTTGTGTTGCGAGTGTGAGAAGAACAGAGCAGAAGTGTAGAATCAATCTGAAGGAAAAAAGATCGAGTATTGAGCCTAACCAGAATTGTAATCAAGCATATGCAGATGCTATTTTCTAAGTTCAAATTCTCAGATGGTTTTAATCTGACTTTCTTTGTTACAAGTCAGTGAGTCTTCTTTGAGCAGTGAGCTCTAGGCAGTGCACCTGAATGCAAGTGCATTCCCCATATTGTAAAATTTATTTGAGTATACTCAGATCATATTGTGGATTGGCCATCCATTGTGGTTTTTCCCCTAACAGGGTTTCCATGTAAAAATTATTGTGTTATTGTGTTGTGACTATTTTCTTCTTGTTCATGCATTTTGGTTGAATGTTACAAGTGCTTTGAAGATAAAGGTTAATAAAGTTAATTTTTGCACAACACTTATTCACCCCCTTGCCTCAGTGTAGCTTATTTCCTACAATTAGAAGGTGAATGACAAACATAAGGGACAATGACAAATACATTACCAGGACAAGGCTATCAACTTCTGGCCCGCAGTAAGTGCGAGATAAGAATGAGCCGGGGTATGTCATGGGAAAGGTCATGTAATAGTGAGAATAGGATAAATTCTACAACTATTACATAACAAGGGGCGAAACAAGGCTAGGAAATCGCACAATGGCATTCATTTCCATCAAAGTGAAAGTTCTTCAATATTAATTTGAATGCATGGCATTCATTGGTACTATTTCTGAGAATTCTATGGTATGCGCAATGTGGGACCTTTGCATCCTTAGGATATAGGACTAATCTATTCATAGGTGGCAATGCTATTAATTCTTTGTTCAAAAGAAATTATAGCTTTCGTTCACTTTTGGGTAGCGAATGAGGAGGTTGTAGCTTCTGTAACTTGTAAGGTCTTTTGTGCTTGCTAGATTCACCAACTTCTCTTATTGAAGTTTGAGGGAGAGGACCTAGGGAGATCCTATCATCTTTGTCATTGTTAGGAATTATTGGGTTTTCTTTAGGAAGAAGAACATTCATATCAAGATGATGATATAAGATAACCGTACCATCACTAGGAAGCCTGAGATATTATTTAGGAACATGTTTGTTACGAGGGGGATCTTAATATCCTATGCCCTTTGTATTTTCCTCAGTTGGTATTTGCTCTAGAATTTGATGAATGTCATGTTCATTTGTTGTATCACATCCTTGTTTTCTCAAGATTGTGAAGCCTTTTCCATATGTTTCTTGAAGATTGATGGGAGTGTTTGTTACCTTGTTATCACAAAATGGTTGAGTATTTTCTTTCGTAGAGGAACTAGGTTCACTTGTTGTAGGGAACTTAGGTTTAGATTTTTCTTCCGGATGTAAGTAACCAAGCATCTCAAGAGGTGGTATGGCGGGGGGATTCAATTTTTTCATGGATGGGTAGAAGGATGCATTAGCTTCAAGATTATTAAGACAATCATTTAAGAACCAATTCATGTTGTCATCATCTTCTCCAATGATGTCAACATCACGAGGAGGACATGCATTAGGAGTTGAGTGATCATGAGTGGGTTCAATGTCATTAGGGTCATTTCCAAAGGCACAACTTGACATATCCACTAAATATTTTAATAACATCCAAAACTTGCTAAAACACATATTCATGATGCAAATTTTAGATTCTAAACTATGCAACAATGTTGTAAATGAAATTTTGATTTGTAAGCAATGCAGAAGATAATGAATGTAAGCTAAATGCAATGAATTGAATGAAACAAGAAGTCTACAAACTAAAACAAAAGGATAACAACAACAAACAAAGACTCAAAAATTGAATTGTAAATGCTAAAGAATGCAATAAAAAATATGCAAGGGGATTGATTCGCCCAAGGTGACGAATGAGTTTAGGTACTAATTGTTTTGAAAAATTTCAAAATTTTTGAGTTGGATTTTATGATTTTTATGTTTTATGGTGCAGATCTGAGATGCAAATGCAAAATTTGATTGATTTTCAATGAAATTTAGCGCAATAACGCAAGCTAAATGAGCTTTCCATAAATGCAAAAATTGAAACCCTAGAATGCAAATTATCTAATGCAAGACCTAATGCAATGTTAATGCAAGCTAAATCTAGAATTTAAATGTACTCCAAATTAGAATTATGATGTTGTAAATGCAAGTTCACCAAAATGAAAAGGTGAAAATGGTGGTTGTTTTCTTTCGCTTCTAGGGTTTGGACCTAAAAGGAAAGATACCAATTCTCTTGCCCTTTTCACTCAAGAACAAACCCTTGATATTTAAATGCAAAGGAGATTGAAATCTAGCAAAGGGAATTTTTTAGGGGATTGAATGATGTCAAATCAGGGGTTGACCACCAAGTGTAAACTTGGAAAATAATATGTTGGAAAACACAATGTGATATGAAAAATGACCTAGAAAGATGAAAAAAATGCAATAAAAAGCTATGAGATTGAAAGTTTGCACCTGGAAGACTAAAGAAGGTAGAATGGAGATTTGGATCATTGAAAAATCTGTTGTTTATGTTAACTGAGACTCATTCGCCAAGATAGGCGAATCAATCCATTTTTGGGGAAAATGTGTAGAAACGGGTTTCAACCAAAAGGGTATCCAAATCTTTAAAAACCTCTGTCAGGCCTGTACAATGGGACTCATTCGCCAATAGTGGAAAATCAATCCACTTCTGCTTTTCTAGAAGTTTTGAACTAGATTCTATGTCTCTTGGTCTTCTTTTCTTTTTTTGACTCGTTTTCATATTTGAATCTACAAAATACCACCTGTAGGTCTTCTCCAAGCTTCTCCAAGGTTGAATGGAAACTTTGAAAACTTTAGAGACTTGACAAGTTTTCTTCAACTTTTCTCCTTGACAAATCTGTAACCTAGACCTATAAATCACACACAAGAAGAGCGAGAAATGTTGTGGGGGTTAGAGAATAGGGGTTTGCCTTGGTCAAACCCCTTGTTGGTAATTAAACCTTGAAATGAAAGCAAATGTGAAGGGAGAATAATGAATGAACAAATGGCAATGTCGCAACTCGCCAAACCCTAGTAATAAGGTGTTGCAAACATGTAAATAATAGCTCCAATGGATGTAGACTTGGAATCTTGCTTGATGTTGATAGATCTTTGCATGAAGCACTTGCTTGAATCACAAACCCTACACCACAATTGTTAACTCTAAAACAACATGATGCAAGCAATCTTTGACATGATGATTGACACTTGAAGAATGCTCTAGAATGCTTGATAATCTGCCCTTGAATGCTCTTGCTCAAATGCTCTTGTGAACTCAATTTTCTATAAGGATGCTCTCACAAAAGTCTTAGGTGAAAATGAGTGAAAGAACCTTGTATTTATACTTAATTATGCAAGGATTCCCAAAATTGCAACACTACAAGCAGACATCAGATCTAGGAGAATAAAATCCTACCAGAAATTTGATTTAAATTTGAATTTTGGTCACACGAGACTCATTCGCCCAAGGTGGCGAATGAGTCCCATCACACATAATGTATGGGACTAAAAATTAAAAGTGTCTAAAAATGTGTGAAACCTGCATCAAGGCCAAAAATACCTAGGTGGGACTCATTCGCCCAAGGTGGCAAATGAGTCACAGACACTAAATTTGGGCCACACAAGCCAAGAACACCTAAATTCTGATTGGTTACTAATTGGTGTCGGGATTATCCTCGAAAAGGTGCAATAAATGAGGCTTGTGGATGTAAAATAGGGCCAATTAAAGCATGAGAAAGCCTAGTTATTAATGACAAGCCTAGAGGAATGTGAAAGTGTGTTACAACACTTTACAACACTCCAAATAAGGCAAGATTAATGTTATTATGATTAAAAGTATGTTTATTATGCTTAGATAATTGATAAAACCCTAGAAAAGTGTGAAAGTGTGTTACAACACCTTTGCAAGGTACCATTAAAATACATTAGTTCACAAAGGCCTAAGACCTAATGTGAATGTGTTATCCACATTAAAACACTCAATCAAGGCAACATTAAGACAAAATTTGCAAGGAGGACCCAAATGAGTGCAAAAATGTCAAAGGACCCTTTTTTTGACACTACAAAAAGGTTAGACGATTATCAATTCAATATTTGAATTGACAGACCTACAACATAATTTGCATCTTAGATTATTCTCTTGGATTTTGATATAGCTTTGGAAGTCCAACTAGACCCATGATGACTTGTGCCTATAAATTCATATTAATTACTCAACAACAAAATGCAATATCTACTTAGCCACTTCAAAGGCCATTTACAAGTAGTGTATTCTTTACAAACACAAATATTATTATATATTTAAGTAGAAAATGGGTGGTGGGAGAGGTGGAGTAGTACTCACCTCATAGCAACATTCCCTATGTTGAGAAATGGTTAGGATCAATTCATTTAAGATTGAAGAATTAATGGATTGATTGAAATGAATGGATTCTTCAATTTTGTTGATAATTAAAAAAATGTTTTTCTTTTTGTTTTTTTATGATGAGTCTTATGATCTATTTTTATTGTTGTGAATTTAACGATTAAATGGACTAGTATTTGGGTATATTACTATTAGAAATCGATAGAGCAATGTTGGTGCATAGAACAAATTATCATTCTTTGATGAGATGGTTGACATATAACATTATTTTAGAAGGTTTATATCTTAACATATGAATTGTATTTGACTATTAATAACTAGAAATGTTTGCCACATTTAATGAAGATATTTTACATATCTATAATTACATCAAATATACATTATTTTAAATTTGTATACTTCAAAATAATACACTTTATAACATATTGTTATTTTAATAAAAAATATATATAAATTTATCTTTCTATAATTTCAAATACATACACTCTATTAATTTAACATTTTAATTCTAAATACTGATTGAATTTTTATAATAAAAATAAATACATAAGAATAGATTATATCATAAGCAACATTTAAACAAAAGCATTTTCAAAGGATAGGGGCGAACATGGTCAATTTCCCTGTTTATATTGTTTTGTGTTAATTAAAAACTTTAAAAATTTACCACAGTACTAGAAAATAATGACGCTTGTTGAGAAATAGATCTTAATAATTCAATACTAATTTATGCACAAGAACAAAGCAAGATAGAAATGCCATTAATATATTAATAGTATGTATGTAATACAGATTTTGCTTTTAACGATTAAAAAACATGGTAATCATTCCCAACCTGGGCACATTTTAAGTTTGTTTACGTAACAGAGACCTCATTCCCGACCTGGTTACTGATACCTTCCAGAAACATAAATACTTCTATCATTCTATGGTTTTGATTATTATCCAACTACTTGAGTTCTGGCATTTTCATTCGCCTAGTATATCTATCTATATTTAGAAAAACAAAAATATCTGTAGGTCAATCTAGAGGCTTTAAATTTATCCGTCTAAATCAAGGGCCTTGCATAGCAACTTCAATCCTTCCAACTTGTCTTGGAGTTCATCAACTTTGGCAGAGTCGCTGTCATCTAACCATTTCTCAACAGTGAACATCGATACGAGATGATTTGACAGAGCAGCACGCATAGAGCCTTCAGTTTTTGCCTTCATGGCCCTCTTTCTCATGTTCCGAACATAACATTCCAGGTCGTTCTTCGCAACATGCTTTTCCTTGGCTTCTTCGTCCTCCTCTTGAAATTTTTCTGCGTCCGCTATCATTTTATCAATCTCTTGAATGCTCAGTCTCGCACCTTCATTTGTGATAATAATCTCGTTGCTTAAGCCGCTTCCCTGGTCGTGGGCCGAAGCTTTCAGAATTCCGTCTGCGTCCACTTCAAAGCAGACTTTAATACATGGTACTCCAAATGGTGCAGGAGGAATTCCTCTCAATACCAATTCTCCGAGTAGATTGTTGTCTGCAACCAAAGCTCTTTCACCTTCGTGAACTGCAACTCTGGCCGATTTCTGATTGTCAACGTCTCCTTCCGAGTGGGAAGCGGTGTATTTCGTTGAATAACTACCTCCATCACACAATTTTTCATTGCAAATCCAAGACTCAAAGGCGTGATATCCACCATGACAATGTGAACGTCCTCCTTGTTCAGCACAGCTGCCTGAAGCGCAGCTCCATAGGCTACCGCTTCGTCAGGATTTAAAGCTCTGGAGAGCTCCTTTCCAGCGAAGAAATCTCGAACCAATTTCTGCACCTTGGGTATTCGTGAGGAACCCCCTACTAATACAATATCGTCGATTTGCCTCTTACTCAATTTGGCATCTTCCATGCATTTCTTCACAACTTCTATACACTTAACAAATAAATCAGTGTTCAGCTCTTCAAAACTTGCTCTTGTGACCTTCAAGAAAAAATCATGTCCTTCGTAGAGATTGTCGATATCAATCACAGTCTCTTACCACTGAAGACAAACTTCTCTTTGCCCTCTCGCATTCTGAACGCAGGCGTCGAAGAGCTTTGGAACTCGCACATAAATCTGTTTTGTACATCTTATTGAACTTTTGGGCACAGTAGTCGAGCATCCTATTGTCAAAATCTTCACCTCCCAAATGCGCTTCTCCCCCAACGGCTTTCACCTCAAACTTGCCTCTCTTAACAGAAACATCAAAGGTACCTCCACCAAGGTCAAACACCAGAATGTGCTTCTTCTCTTCCTCGGCTCTACCAAACCCATAAGCTATAGCCGCAGCAGTCGGCTCATTGATGATCAGCAAAACATTCAAACCTGCAATTCGGCCGGCGTCTTTAGTCATTTTCCTTTGGGAGTCAGTGAAGTAGGCAGGCACAGTAATTACTGCACTTTTCACATCACTTTCTAGATATTGTTCAGCTATAGTTCTCATTTTCATCAATACCATGGACGAGATTTCCTCTGGCGCAAACAGCTTCTTCTCACCCTTATAAGTCACTTCAACCATTGACTTGTCATTTTGGTGCGAAACAACATTGAAAGGCCATAGTTTCATGTCGGCCTGCACAGAGGAATCTGTAAATCGCCTCCCAATAAGTCTTTTCATATCGAAGATGGTGTTATGAGGATTCGAAGATATTTGAAACTTAGCAGCATCTCCGATGAGTCTCTCATTGGGTGTGAAAGCAACCATAGAAGGAGTAGTTCTGTTACCTTGATCATTAACTATGATTTCCACTCTGTCGTGCTGCCATACTCCCACACAACTATACGTTGTTCCAAGATCAATGCCGATGGCTTTTTCTTTTCCCTTCCCTTCCATTTTTGTTCTCAGACTATCTATCTAGGTATATCGCTTAGTCGAATGACCTGTTAAAACTCCTGTGAAAGTCCTGTATATCGCTTCGGGAATAGAGGGAAATATGTGGAATGGGGTTGGTAATAAGCTACTGGCCATAAATGAAGAATAGATGAGATAATAATGACGTACACGATAAAACTAAATCTATCTTGAAATTTCGTAATCTTCATCGATAGTTGCACACGCGTGGCAACCCAAAGATCTCTATTTATAGCAATCTACCATCCCATCAACCCAGATTATATCTTTGGTGCAGATCAAATCTTAGCATTCATTAGGTACCTCTCCCGCCGACTTATTCGCCACATCGACCTTTTATCCACCGCCAAAACTTGTATGCTGCGTAGACAATTCGCTCAACTTGTGCCTCTCTTGTACCCCTATTCTTTTATCGTGGATATAATAGAATAGAAGACTTTTAACTCCACGAGACTAAAAAAAGGTTTATGGAACAGAGTGGACATAGGCCTACAAATTTATGTGTGATGCTTTAGTGGTCCGATAAACGACTTGTCAACTACTAGAGTACTCTTCGATATTTATTAGATGCAGGCTTTTTGATGTATTAAAATAAATAGAAATAGTATTACTATTGTAACTAGAAATATTAGTTCTATAGTAAAAGAATGTACATAAATAAATTTGAAATATCAGAAGCTCCTCAAATTTAATATGAGCACCATTGGACATTAGACAAACCACAAAAGGATAAAGAGTATTAAAAAAAAAATTCATCCCAATTTTAATATATTAAGTTGAAAGAATATGGAATGTATAACAATGCACATAAATAAACTTGGAATGAGAGATATCCACATACATCTCTAACCAAAAGAAAATTTACATTCTTTTAGACAAATTTTGATATAATTTCTATTAATATTATGAGAAAAAAAATGTGGTATCTCAAATCATCAATGCAATTCTCTAATTGTCTTGATTTCCAACCTTCTTTAAGGTTGGACAAAAAGATATGCATTTCTCATTTTGTTGGCATAATTGATGGGGATAGATTAGATGCTTTGATTCACAATTTGAAGCTATCTACAAAACAACCAAATTTCATAGAGCCACAAAATTTATGATAGATGAAATCCATATGAAGGATCAAGCTATCATATAGTGGTAGGGGAGAGGGGTTGATATGTGCACGACGTCCAATACGTGCTATAGGACCTAAGCTGATAAGGACCCACAATGGTATGCATGTGGAGTAATAAAAATGAAATTTAACATGCATAAAAAACCATATTATGCTCAATCAATGATCTGATATTAAATGCATATTTAGTTTCCATTTGTTTGCAAAATAAGTACAAGTTGGTAGCCAAACAAGTCGAGTTACATATTTAAAGTACTTCTGATAGATCATTGACAAAATCCTCGATGCTCATAAAAGAGTCATATGGTAAAAGTAGACCCCCAAATACATAAACATAGAAACCCAACTGTTGCACCAACACAAGACTCCCTTACAATAATGGACACCTATGCATCAAAATAGGATTGCCACTTCAACACCATACAAACCCATTTGTCCCATCTTTGATTCATAATATAACTTATATAGTAGTGTAGGAAAATGCATACCCTTGCATTTTCACATTTGTTTAGGCACGCCTTGCTTTATTTATTCCTATTTATGTCTTAATTGGTCCTATTTTGCATCCATAAGCCTAATAAGTTATATCATTTTGTGGCTAATCCCGACAAATATCAAAGGGTAAATGATAATTTAATGATTCTGGTTGTGTGTCCCTGATTATTGGGTCAAGACTAAGATGCCACCTAGGGCGTCTTTGTCCCCCAAAGGTCTTGGGACCTTGATTTCAAAGGCACCTTAAATGGGCCACTTTTTGGAGTTTGTGCCTCGAGTTTCATGCCTCAGGACTAAGACGCCACCTAGGGCATCTTAGTCCTCCTTAGGTTATTTTCAGGATTTAATTTCAAATCTTGGTGGGATTTAGCCTCCTTTAATTAATAAATTCATATGTCAACTTGTTGTGATGTAATTTCGAGATATTAAGCATGGATAAGTATAAATGGGTGAACCCACAAAAGTTGTTTACAATGCGAGTGAGGAAGGAAAAGTTAAAAAAAATGACCCCATGCAAAAAAAAATATTTTAGGGGTTTGAATGAACTATTTGGTTCGAGCTAACCAAAAATGGGTTCACGCGAACCAAGGTTCAAGTGAACCCATTAAATGTTGGCCCCACATTTCTCGTTCAAAAAAAGCAAAGAAAATGCTAAAGGAAAGGGGGTTCACTCGAACCCTGGTTCCAGTGAACTTGAACCCCCCTTCTCCCCCCTTCTCCCCCTCAGGCACCAAAAAAGTCTAGAATTTTGCATTTCAAAGCTCGGGTTGAGAATAAAAATGGAGGAGACTTCACAAACCCAACTGGATGATGGTAGTCCTCGGAACGAGCTATCCAACGAATATAATTTTAATATGTTTTAGTTTTATTATGTATTTTTTTTTAGTTTTATTAAACATAGGTTTTTCACCAAAAATCAAGCTTTTTATTCTACACGTGGAAAAATAGTAGATTATCAAAAAAAAAAATTAAAAAATATGAGTGCATCAGATATTCAAGTCCTTGATCCAACAAAACAAAATTGAATTTCAATACATACAAAAAAAGTTACGTTGTATATGGTCCGCCTATATCTGAATTGTAATTGGTTTGACTTCGAAACTTGATTAAGGAAAAAATATTTAATAAAACACTATGAGACTAGTTGGAAGCACTATATATCGTAGTTACAAATCTAAATTCGAAAGAATTAGAGTTTAATCCTTCATGGAAAAATTTTATGTTGTATACGGTGAGCGTCACTCCTTTAAAATGTTGTTTGCTGAAAAAAAACTAGTTTTCAAAGGAGATGAAAAAGTAAGTGCAATCTGATTCCAAAAAAATTGAAAAAAATATATTTAGAATCTACAAACAAAATGTCACAAATCACTAGTTTGCATCATCTTCAAATTCCTCACGGTTTAGCTGTTATAGGTGCCCGAAAATGAAGATTTAGTTAGAAAAAATTATTTCACTGTCCAATTTGGCCAAAAATTGTAAACCAATATTGTGGAATCACCCAAATACAAGGTTCTTTCTCTTATTTCTCATCTAGCAACTTGAGTATTCATTCCTAATAGCAATTTGGAGTTCACAAAAGCATTCAAGAGAAATTCATCAAGCATTTCGAGCCATCATCAAGATTCAAGCATCATATCAAAGATATTCTTCCATCATATGTATTTTTGAACTAACATTTGTGATGTAGGGTTTTGAGTCAAGCAAGCAATTCAAGTCAAGATCTATCAAGAATTCACTCAAGTCAAGATCCACATTCAATCTAGCCACTTCACACAAGTTTGTAGATTTCACAACAAGGGTTTGGTGAGTTGAAACATAGTATTTTGTTCATTCATCATTTCCCTCCTTCATTCCACTCTATTTTAAGGTTTAATTACCAACAACGGGTTTGACCAAGTCAAACCCCCATTTACTGACAATCAACAAGTTTTTCCTCTCTTGCATGTTTTTTTTTGCAGGTTTACATTGAAGACTTGAAGATCATTTGAAGTGCAAAGTTGTAAATTTGCAAAGTTGCATAGCAAAGTTGTCATCTTCACGGAAACTCATCGACAGACCAAATTTAGGAGTTTCAGGACTTGAAATCTGAGAAGAAGGAATTGCGGACATTGAGTCTCAGGATCACATTCACAAATTTCATAAATTCAAGACGGGAGTAAGTTGCCACCTATGGCATCTTAGTCCTCCCAAGGGTATTTTTCAAAGATTCTTTGAGATCTGATTTTGACATTCAAAGATTTTGCATCTGCCCCAAAAACAACAGCAGGACTAAGACAATAGTAATGGCATCTTAGTCCTCCCTAGCATATTTTGACAATATTTTTTCATTTCCATAATCTTCATCACATTTCCAAACTTCCCAAGTACACATACCCTAACTTGTTGCATAATTTCATCATTTGCACTCATCACTTAGCTTGCATTACTAGGTTTTGTTAATTGAATGTTAAATTGTCTTTTCCAAGCTTTTGCTTGGTGGTGAACTCCTCAAATTTTAAAGAACCCCCTCTTAGGTCTTCCTTGTTGAGAATCGACTTACTCTTTGGGTTGATAATCAATCCAATTTGAGATATTAGGACATTATTGAATTTCCTAAGGACAATAGGGGCATTTCAACCCCCCTATTTTCTTTACAGTTCACTTATTATAACTAAGTTTCCCACTAGTACATGTGACCAATTTAACATGTATAGGAATCTATTGTCCCATCTAAAGTGACACCTTCAACATGTATCTATGGCATTTGTATGTCCCATCTCGCCAGGTGAACCACACACATACTGGTCACTTCACCTTCGTGCCCACCTACATCCACAAAAAAAGTTGTAAGGGTGTCATTATTCTTATAAAAAAATGTGGAAACAAATGCGAACATTCCACCAAACCAATCAACTTACAATTTAATGGCCAAAACATATCAAATATATAATTTATATCATTCAAATTTCAAATTTGAAACAAGACAGGAATTTATTATACCATATCAAACAAGCATGAAACAAATCACAATAATTCCTAATTAAAATAGAAATGAAATCTTTGAAGACTTATATCATTATGGAGTGACCGACATAGGAAAAAGAGGATTCACAAGCATAGAATCCAGACTACCAGCTTCCATATTATTCCAAGTATTACTCTGCATGCATTATATTGAGATTATTTATATTATTTATGCCTACTAATGTGTTTCTCTTTTATAGAATGTAAGAGTAGTCCCTAGCTTTTTGTTCATGTACATGTCTATACTATAGAATCCTATTAGATGTGATATATGTTACAATCTTATCATTTTTGATCCCTATGCTTTATATTGTTCTTCATTATAGTTTTTCATTACAGTCATAGCTTAACAGTTGTGTTTCCCTTCTATACAATGTAAGTGTAGTATGTGTATATTGCACATTCCTATTAGATTTGATATTTATTGAGCTCTAACTTACTATTTTTCATCTATTTTCCTTATATTATTCTTTTCTAGAGCCATAGGTTAACAGGTGTGCTTTCCTTGTATGCAATGTAAGTGTAGTTCCCAATTTGTTGTGTGTGAGTATGTGTATATTGTACACATGGTGATCCCATAATAATGGTTTACACTTTTTGGCCAAACTTGACATTGAATTGAATTTTTATAACTAAATCTTCACTTTCGGGCACCTATAGAGCTATTAAACCATGAGGAATTTGAAGATGATGCAAACTAGTGATTTGTGACATTTTATTTTTAGATTCTAAATATATATTTAAAAAAAAAATTGGAATCATATTGCATTTCTTTTTCCATCTCATTTGAAAACTAGTTTTTAATAGTAAAAACCATTTTTAAAGAGTGATGTCCATCGTAAACAACATAACTTTTTTCTATGAAGAATAAAATTCTATTTTTCCAAATTTAGATTTGTAACTACGATATTTAGTGTGTTCATTTCATTTCATAGTGTTTTATTGATTTTTTTTTCTTAATTAAGTTTTGAAGTCAAACCAATTATAATTTAGACATAGGCGGACCATATACAACATGAAATTTTTTGTTTGTATCGAAATTCAATTTTTTTTTGTTGGATCAAGAACATCAATGCCTAGCACAGACATATTTTCAAATTTTTTTTAATAATCTACTATTTTTCCACATGTGCAGAACAAAGAGCTTGATTTTTTGGTGAAAAACCTATGTTTAATTAAACTAAAAAAATACATAATAAAAAATATATATATTAAAATTATATTTGATGGATAGCTCGTTTCAAGGAGTATAATCATCCAATTGGGTCTATGAAGTTGCCTCCATTTTTATCCTCAACTTGAGCTTGGAAACTCAAAAATTTGCAATAAAATGAGAAAGGGGGGGAGAAGGGCAAAAAGGGGGTTCGAGTGAATCCCCCTTCGAGCAAACCCCCCTAGACTCCTTCAAGCAAAGGGGGTTCACTCAAAGTGGGGTTCGCTCAAACCCCTGGATTTTTTTGCCATTTCCCCTTATTTCCATTTAAAAAATCCCACCAAAAGGGGTTCAAGCAAACCTGGCATCAAAAAGGGGTTCCCTCAAACTAGGGGGTTCAAGCGAACCCTTTTATGGGTTCGTGCGAACCTACATGTTCGAGCAAACCCCTAAAATCCTGAATTTTAATTTTGAAAGCATTTTTGCAATTTTCCTTTCTAAAGGGAATTGTAAACCATTATTGAGGGATCAACCCATGCCTATCAAACATGGGAATTTTACTTACTATTTTTCATCCCTTTTGATTTATTTTATCCTTGATTACACTCGTAGGTCAATAGTTGTGTATCCCTTTTATACAATGTAACTGTGGCTCCTATTTTGTTGTGTGTGGATATGTCTAGATACTATGCATGCCTATCAGATATGAATTTTGTTTAATTGACTTATTGTTTTTAATCCCTTTTCCTTAATTCGTACTTTAGTATAAACTTAGATTAAGCGTTGTGTTTCCCTTGTATACAATGTAAGTGTAGTTCCTAGTTTGTTGTGTGAGGATATGTTTATAATGTGCATGCCTATCAGATATGAGACTTGTTTGACTCTTAATTACTATTTTTCATCCCTTTTTGATTTATTTTGTCCTTGATTATAGTCATAGGTTAACAGTTGTGCATCCCTTAAATATAAAATGTAAGTGTAGTTCCCAATTTGTTGTGTGTGGATATATCTATACTGTACATGCCTATAAAATATGAATATTTTTTAACCAACTCAATATTTTTAATCCATTTTCCTTAATTTGTACTTCATTATATTCTTAGATAAGCAGTTGTATTTCCCTTATATATAATGCAAGTGTAGTTCCCAATTTTTTGTGTGTGGATATGTCTATATTGTACATACTTATCAAATATGAGATTTGTTTGAATCTTAATTAATGTCTTTAATCCCTTTTCCTTATTATGTACTTTAGTATAGGAATATATTTACAATTGAATGTTTCCCTTGTATACATTGTAAGTGTAGTTCCCAATTTTTTGTCTATGGATATATCTATATTTAAACTATACATGCCTTTCAGATCTATGAGATTTGTTAAACTCCTGATTGTTATTCATCCCCTTGTTTTTTTCCCATCACTAGAGTCATAGGTTAATAGTTACAGTTCCCAGTTTGCAATGCAAGTATATGTGTATTATGTATATGCTTGAGAATGCTAATGTTGATCACACATGAAGTTGTTCCACCTACTATTTTGTTCTCCATTATAGTCGTAAGTTAACAACCTTGCTCTGTATATATGTATTCCAATGTTATTTTGTTGTTTACAATATTTTTGAATATTAATGCAACAAACTAAAAAGAAAACACATAAGAAAACTAATTAATCTTATGTTCAAGCATCATTGTCATCTTACGCAAAGAAAAATGTCATTCAATATGAAAATGCTTTCATGTTATTATCTCAAGAATTAAATACATGATTTGATTTCCTTCAATAGTATTAGTTTTGATTGTACTTATTTTGTGTAGATGACTAAGGCAAATGGAATGGCAACCTGTACTACAACAAAAAGATCCATGAAAAGGTTGCCTTACCACAAAAGAGGTGTTAGGTTTCCCCCAGAAGTAGATCATCCAGTTAATACAAACAACAATCCATAACTTTTTTCACCAATAGTGGAGGTAACTACACCTCAAAGACCGTAGAAGGAGATTACTACACCTCAAAGACTACAGAATATAACAATGCAACAATGACTGTGGTCAACAAAAAACACAAAGATAGGGGCACTCCAAGATGTAGAGGAGAATAAAATTTCCCTAAGGGGTGCTTCAAAAAAATGGAAATCCCAACATTCATGCTCTCTAAATGGTTAGGCGGCCTAACAACCACATCTAAGAAAGGTCCTCCAACTATTCTCACCAAAGAGGAAGAAATTTTGATTACATCGAATGGTGCAAAGAAATGTATGTGGTAGGCCATGGCCTTGATATTGTCAATCTTTTAAGGTAGAGGTCCCCTAGATTTGTGAAAGTAAATCCAACCCTTTCAAGAATGGACTCTCGGGGAAGTCCTAGTGGACTGGTTTCAAGAAGTGATATCTAGAACTGATGTTATAAACAACTGAAGGCCAAGACAAAGATAGGGAACTGAACCTTAGACACGTTGTTGTATCTACTTTCTACAAGACATTGTCCACAACATATGATGCAAATCCATATGGTCCTCAGTACATTTGGAATTGTGATGAAACTTATATCCAAGCAAGCAAAATGGGGTCATGAGGGTGTTGGCCAAAAGAGGTAGTGGGAACGTGTTCTACATTATTATGAAGAGTCATGAATGGATAACCATTAGATATGTTGTGTTAAATCTATCAAGAAGATAATTCCAAGGTTTTACTTGTTTAAGGGGAAAAATCACTTTAAAAATTACATTGCAAGTTGCAAACCAGGTCCTTGCATGGTAGCCCAACCACATGCATGGATGACAAATGAGTTTTTTATGAAATGGCTGCACCACTTTGTACAATCAGCTCCAGGTGGCATGTCACTCACCAACATGTAGTTGTTGATTTTTGATGGGAATGGAACCCATGTTGTGCTCACAACCATCCAAGAAGCAATAATATTGGGTATTGATTTACTAACTTTTCCAACAGACACTTCACATAAACTACAGTCATTAGATGTCAGTGTGTTTTCTCCTTTCAAAACATACTTCAAATCAAAATGCGTGTCATGGCTAGCAAGATATCCAAACCTTGAAATCGGGAAGGGGGAACTTGCAGAACTAGGTGGCAAATCATTGTTAAAAGCTTTAATAGTGTAGACATGGAAAATATACAATTCAATTCGACACACTGGATCCTGATTTACTAACAACATTTCGTCCTGAATCATCTCATTTACTAATAAATTTAATTAAATAATCTCAATTTGATTAAATTCATCATATCCCCCTTTTAATTAAATAAATCATTTTATTTAATTAATCCCTAAATTCATCTCATTTTAAAAATTAAATAAATCTTTATTTGGTTTAAATCCAACATCATCCTCATTTAATTAAAATAAATCAATCTTTATTTAATTAAATCTAAAATCATTATTCCTCTCAACTTTGATTTATTTAAATCCTAAAATCCAAGTCAAAATGGTCAAATCAACTAATCCCCCTCTTAATTAATCAAATCCTGATTAATGCTAATCCTAATCACTCCAATCCTCTAGATCTTGCAACTTTCACTATAAATCAATTTAGTTGATTTATTAATTCATCAATTTCCATTCAAAAGGGCATATTTTTTGGAATATTCTTCCAATTAAAAAATCCCTCCAAACGGGGATGGGTACTTCCAACAAGGCATTTAATGCCTCTTACATGTCCTTGGCCTTGAGCCAAGTGACATTAACTCCATTTCCTTCTCCCTCCAACATGTCACATTCAAATTTCAAATTTGAATCTCATAGCATTTATCATGCACATTGACCAAAATATGCACTACCTTCAACCATTCACATCTTGACAAGTGGCACTTGGCTATTGGGTGTTGAATGATCCCACATTGCTCAATTTCAATCAGTCTTCCAATTTGGAAACTTATAAATGAGAGACTCTTCCTCTCATTCTAACATCCACAATTTGAGTAAACTTACTATACTCAACTTCATCCCAATCCACAATTTGAGCAAAGTTACTCTCTTCACATTGAGAGCTAATTTTGCCCATTCCATAGCAATTCTTCATCATTTTCATGATTTCATAGCAAGGTTATGCCAAAATCAAGGAGATTCAATCATCCACAAATCATCAACATTTCAAAAAAGAAGTTGGGAAAGGGCCAATTTCGACACACCAATTGGCACCAATTCCCCCATGGGATCAAGAGTTTGCATGCTTAATTAGGATTGTTTTAATTTTTCATGTTTTGTTCTTGTTTTTTTTCCTGTTTTGAGCATAGTAAATGGATTTCATGGGAAATCATTGTTTTATCTTGCATATGAACTTAACTATGTGTTTGCTTCTTGTATTTGTGCAGGAATAGGATTGGGGTTCACATTTTGGCGCTAGAAGGAGAGCTCAATTGGATAAATTTATCACATTTTTCCAAAATTCTATGGTTTTTGACATTTTTGTGCTTGCAAGAAATTGCACCGCTTACAAACCAGCGGCGCCATATTGCACCTCTATCAGTCCAGCGGCGCTATATTGCACCGCTCCAACCTCAAACTCTGTCGCACTTGCTTTCCTGCCCAGAAATTTCAAACTTGCAAACTATGTCGCGGATCTCCAAACTCAAAACTACGTCACACTCCAATATAGCACCGCATTTGCGCTCTTTTTCTGCTGCAAAGCGTCACTCTCTGTCAAAGTGTGGCGCTATATTGCACCACTGTATTTCTAAACTCCGCTGCATTTGCTAATTGCATCGCTGGAGTTGGGTAAAAGGTAGATTTTTGATTCTTTTTAACATTTTTTTGTGATGCAGGAGCTTCCCAAGGTCATAGCTTTTTACTCAGATGTGGGTTGGTGACCATTTTGCCACATTTCCGGGGCTTGAAACTTTTATCTTGACCCTCAAAATGACAATTTAGTGTTTTTTTCTAATTTTTTAAAAGTCATTTTTGTTAATAACTTGAAGTTCATGTTTTGAATTTAGAATGTTAGTTGACAATTCATCCTATCTTAGTTTTAGAATTTTTTTTGGGAAAAAACAATACTCTCAAAGTCATGCATGCAAAATTACCAAAAATGGAAAAATCTAATAATTGTTGAAATCTGCCAAAAAAGGAAATTTCTTGATCGAAAGTGAAGGAAGGAAAACGAAGGCCAAGGGTTCTTTATGATGTTATCATCTCATTGTATTAAGTGTTTTAAAACACTTTTGGGAGAACTTATAATCCCTTTTCTAAGGATTTGATTACTTTCATGCTCTCAGAACACACTAAATTTCTTTTGGGCTCTAAAAAGAACACTAAAAAATTTCTTTCAATTTTGCAAACAAAGGGCTTAAAAAGAAATTTAGAACAACTTACTAGATTTGGTTTAAGGTTTAACAAATTGAACAAGGAAAATCACACATTTGATTTGGTGCTATAAAAAGAATTTATTTTTGCTGTGTGGACTTAAAATGAACAAGTGTTGTTTTATTTTGTAATTGTTTACTCAAAGTAAAATCATCAAAAGGACGTATGCACTTCTCTCATATCTCACAGAGATCTTGAGAATCAAAATCTCTTTTGGTGATCTTAAGTTGAGTAAAGTAATTACCTCCACATTTCATTTTGGGATTAAAATTGAACCAATCTTGCAAGTGTGAGCGTGGTATATTGTATGTGTTCTCCCTTTGTTTTTCAACGAAGGTCGATTGAACTATGGGATATGCTTGCTTGCTTTTGTTTATATTAGTGGGCCTTCCTTGTGGGAAAAATTAATCACCCAATGGAACGACCCAATCGGGAACACGCTAAAGCCAAGCGACTTCCACCTAGGATATAAGTGTCGATATTGGAACAAAGACCAATATCACTAGGATTATTCCGATGAGAAGGGTAGAAATGATCTCTCACCGCATGGATGGTCCCCCACGAATGGAATGCCCACATTAAAACCCTTGTTTAGCAAATACCAAAATCCTAAACTATTTGTTGGTGCAAAAGGTCATGTCCTTTGAAGCTGCCCCACATATACATGTGATTCTATTGTAGAGATGAAAAGTATGCCATGGGAGATTCATGGGTATTGATGCTTGGCTAACCCTAGAAGCGAGTGCACTATAAAGGGGAGCCTATGTGGTTAAATATCTAATCATCCACACTGAATATGCACAACTGGATTTATCCAAGTGGGATCCCAACAAATATTGTCTCTTCATCCTAGGATTGTACATGTTCTTGAAATCGAAAACACATTGCTTGGATCGGAAACATTCAAAAACAAACATCCACAAAATCTTCAAATTTCAAACCCTTTAGGAGGGGCAAATACCTTTGACCAAATCCAAGTGTTGTTGCTTTCCCTAAGGATTTTATCCTTAGAGGTCTCTAAGCATTTGGATTTACATCATAATTTTCTCATACTAAAGTCAACCTAGGAAACTATGCTCTTGAAACCTTGGTTTTCACATAATGGACATTGTGGAATGAAAAGGAATTGAGGAATAGACATTCAGCTTGAAAAGCATAATCAAGAAAGTGTTTGTGGTAAAAAGAACTGAACCTAAGAAAGATAACAGACAATTGAACCACACATGTGCTTGGTTCCTTTTGGGTCATATGGTTTTCATGCAAATATTAGTCTTTTGGTTTGAATCATTTTTAGGGAAAAGCATTTTCTTCATTATCTTGGTCTTGTAAGCAGGTACTCTTAGGTTCATCTAGGATAAAGTCAAACACTTTACCCTATCCAAAAATTCATCAAAATTCCATTTCACCAACAAACTCTTGGGAACTTTGAAAACATCACTTATGCTAGACTTTTAGGAAAAATCAACATCACCTTGTTTGACTTAACACACTTAGTCAAATTATCCTCTTGTGTATGAGTTTACTCTAGGATAACACAACTTCCTAGGGTTTACAAGTTCATCATCTTATTTGGCTTACAAACTTAGTCAAATTATCCAATCCATTATCACTTTGTTTAGCTCAACACACTTAGTCAAATTCTCCAATCCATTATCACCTTGTTTGACTTAACACACTTAGTCAAACTATCCTTATCCAAAATCAAATCAAATCAAGTCCTAAAGTCTAGCATTGATCCAAAGTTCCTAAAAGTTTAAACACCCATATCATTCACCCCTTTCATACTTCATCTCATCATTGGTCCTAAATCCCTTAGAGGTTCACTTTTACAACAAGGGAAAAATACAAGAGGAGCATGGAATATAAACTTGATTCATACATCACGAGTAATCCAAGTCAACCAAAATATTAGGGTCTTACAATACCAATTGATATTCAAAACTTGCATTTGCACAATCCATACATGGGATCATTATCTCCTCCAAACCTCAACGGTACAACAAAAGTGAGCATGCCCAATCTAAATTTTGGAACACCGTTCCCTTTGGTAGATTTAAATCAAAGTCAAAACTTACAAATCTATCAACCAAACAATCAAGGCATGAGCCTTCCCCCTTTACCAACCATCAACCAACTGAATCCGAGCAACACCCCCTTCATAAGTCAAAGCATCATATCAAATCCTCCCATTTTTCCATCAATATTGCAACAACAAATGGAAACCATCCAAGCAACCCCAATGGTCAAAACCATTCCCAATCCATTGCCACCACTGCCAAAATACAACATGGCGAATTCATTCTCCATCATGTTGCAAGCTACTCGACAAGATGCCTGCCAAAAGGCGCTCCAAAACCAAAAAGTTGCATAGCTAGTTGCTCAGCAAGCACAAGCACAATTAATCGCCCAACAAACCGCACAAGCCGCACAAGCAACACAAGCAGCCCAACAAGCATAGGCTCAAGCTCAATCCCAACACCAGGCTCGACAGGTGTGAGCACAATACCAAACAAAATTACAAGCAATCCATCAACAAGTGTATCAATAAGTAGCTCAACAACAAGCCCAACAACAAAAATTGTTGGCACATCAATGACACGACCAACAACAAGCGTTGTTGGCTCAGCAGGCATATCAGCAAGCCTTACTCACGTAGCAGAGCTTGTAATAAACTCCCACCAAAATCGTTGAAAATGATGATCAAGATCCTTCGATCAATGATCATTTTGAAAATGTCTCTACATCACCTAATGAGTTAGAGGATATATCTCAATTTTTTATTCCAAAGCATGATCCACATCCTTCACCAAAGTCTAGCAATGGACCTTTCCAAGACGTATTGACATCCTTTGACCTCATGGTTACAGATATTGAAGAAATCCTCAACTCACCATTTGATCCAAGTCCACTCAAAAATCAAGAGGATATCGAGCCACTTCCCATTCCTAATAAAGATATCCAAGAACCCTTTGTAAGCAATCCATCCTTTGAAATTGACTCATATCAAGAACTTGATCCAAAGCATGTTGAAAGCAATTCTGAAATCATTCAAGATCAAGAATTTGTATCTCCAAGCTACTACAATGATATAATGGACACCCTCTTATCTATACAATATTATCACATCCACATAGAACATACTCCTCCATCTACCAATGATATGCTTTCCTTGGATGGACACGTAGATGATCTTCATTCAGAACAGGATTCCTTTACTCCTGACATCATTACACAAAAAGAGAAAGTTATTGAATCCTATAATCAAACTGAGTTGTCAACATCAGGATCAGATATATCCCAAATTCAGATTGAGGACATCATGTATGAAGATATCTAGCATTATCCACTCAAGGAAATAGGTCAGAATGAACAGGATATTTCAGAGTTAGCAGAGCAACAAATTGAAATGATGTCATTTGCAGTGGTCATTTGTCAGAGAATGCATTCTGAACAAGGCATCTCAAAACAAGGAGAATCAAAGAACAAAGGTGCTACTATCACCATACTGGGGGCAACTTCATCTCAAGAAAATGTCAACATAGGGGGCACGAAGGATCCTTATGATGAAACCAATGCCAATACTACAACTAGCCATGTCATGAATCTTCATCCACTCGTCACCCCATCCATTAATTGGGACCAACAATAAAAGAAAGATTTGAATCAAAGCATGAAGAATGTTATCAAGGAAAAAGAAGCAAAGCATGAAGGACAAATCAAATACAAGTGGATACCAAAAAATACAAAGAAAGATGATCCCTATCATACTCC
Source organism: Sequoiadendron giganteum (assembly GCA_007115665.2). NCBI lineage: Eukaryota > Viridiplantae > Streptophyta > Pinopsida > Cupressales > Cupressaceae > Sequoiadendron > Sequoiadendron giganteum. The sequence continues at coordinate 82,618,429 of CM021103.1, read as the reverse complement.
ATCAGTCAAAGAAAATATGGGGAAAAATTAAAAAGGGACAAGTATGCATCAAAGATGTCCACAAAGGAAAAAACATGCTTCTCAAGTGACATACACAGTGTATCAAGCAATTTGTCCTAATTCCACACACACTTCCGTATCCAGCCATCATTTCTCATTTTCCCAAGTTTGGAGAATCAAAGGTTCCAAACTATCAACCAATCCATATTTTATTCCTAAACACACACCATCCACTCCTCCATGCATGATATCCAATTCTCACATTGACCATGTGTTGGCAACGACCCTTCATCATAAGGATTTAGAAGGCACTCTATCACGATGTGCGCACAAAGACAAAGTTAACTCTAGTATCAGCAAAATAGATCAGGGATCTCAAAAGCTACTTTCAAGTGCACGTATCTTGGCAAAGCAGCTTCTTCAAGAAGGATATCAATGGCACATTATGAGAAAGGCATCTACATCAGGATCACCAGGTGATTCAACATGAGCTTAAAATATTTATACAAAAATACAAAAATACAAAAAGATAAAAAAGGATTGAAAACAGTAACTTGAGAAAAATCATTCTCTAGTGAAAACCACTTCGGTGGCGCTTTGGACAAGTACCATGATGAAAACCTGGAAAACATGCATCATGTGTAGAATCGAGCATCTACGTGCGACTGTTCAGGTGAAATCATCTCATCCCATCCATAATAAATCCAACATTCCCTCCATCTTACCCATAATAAATCCATTCATCCATGAACCATTTATCCCATCCATTTTCCATCTTCCAAATTATCTTGATCTTTACAAATTTTGGAGCACACTTTACATCTTGACATGGGTCATTTTCATTGATCCTATCCTACCCAACGTTATCTGAGCCTTAAAGAATTATCTAAATAAATATCCACTATCTAAACCCCTTATCCTATCGCAAGATAATCCTTGGCATCCTTTACATGGTTACCATATTCATCCATCCACAAACCTATCCAAGAATCCACCTATGGCCTTCCATACATTGCTAGACATTGGGGGCAGATATTTGCATCTTACTTTGGGAATAAATCTTAATATATATCCTCCAACTTATGTAGCAATCCGAACATTGGAAAACATGAAATCAAATCGACCAAGCATTTGTGAGCCAAAATCCAAATCACTAGCCCATGGCATATTTTGATGAAAAGATGTTCCTTATCAAGCTTTATCTTTCATCAAACATCAATCCAAACAATCAATATCAGTTGCATCTAATGTGCACATTGCATCACATCAAATTATCAAAACAATTTTGTTCTAAATCAAGCTTCATCAATCTTGATCAATCAAACTCAGTCAATCCCTCATCATCATAGGATATCTTTCACAATCCTTATGTTTCTTAACACTATCCTTGCATTGTTGTGTATCCTCAACAATGTTATCATCATAAATCCATCAATTTGATCATTCAAACCTAGCTTGATTTTTAACAAAATCTCAAAATAGAGCATTGATATCATCAAATATCCATATCCAAATCATCAAAGCAATCAGAAATCCAAAAACATTCAAAAAGTCCATCAAAAATCTAAAAACATCAAAAACATGTTAGCCAAACTACGTCGTCTCTGAGCTTGAACGTAGGCAAGGTTGATCTTTGATCATCCCCCGAGACATTTTAGGTCAGTCCTTTAGGCGTCTGTCATAATGGCAATCCACTTGCCCATCTATTTCGCATTTTAGGTCAATCCTTTAGGTGTTCATCACAATGGTAATCTGTATGCCCATCTATTTCACATTTTAGGTCAGTCCTTTAGGTGTCTGTGGCAATGGAAATCCATTTGCCCATCTATCTCATCAGTAGTCAAGTCTATTTTCAGCCGAAATACATCGTCTCTAAGCTTAAACATAGGCAAGGCTAATCCTTGATTGGCCCCCGAGACATAAAATCCAAAAACACTTGTAAAACATCTCAAAAATACCAAAAAAATAAAAAATCCAAAAACATTTGTAAAACATCTCAAAAATACCAAAAATTTGAAAAATCCAAAAATCAAAACAGCCTCAAAACATTTGAAGAAACCCAAAATGGTGCACTTGTCTCATCTTGCTTTCACCCGCAATAATCAATATTCATAATAAATCAATCATCGTCGTCTTCATCCTTTGGTGAGTGAGTCAAGAGCAAGTCTACTAGGTTCCAAAGTGAACACCCTAATTGTCAGAAGTCTCAAGTCTAGGTTAGTAAGCAAGCAAGTTGATCAACTCAGAATATCAATAGCTTATCATCCAATCAAACTCATCAAAACCCTGATCACAACATGTCCTAGGATGTATCCTTCCCACGATGGACATAAGCATCAGGTATCTTGCAGTAGTTTAGCCTTGGCTAGCAGTATGAAGAGCATTAGCTTGTTTGTTTCATTTATCTTGTCTTTTTGACTTATCTTATTTTGTGTTCATTCCAAGGACCTCTCGATGATGCCTAAGAAAAACAAGGTTTAGAGAGAAAGGAATGGGGCAATGATCATTATCTTTTTTATCTGTTGTGCTTGTTGGATGTTCTTGTAAAATAACTTGGTGAATACTTGCTTTGTTAGGTTTGTCCTAGCAAGGTTTTTGTATGTCAAGTGTGAATAGGAATACTCCTATTTGATTGTCGAGTCAAAGTCCATCACACTAGGTACAACACCATCCTGGTTCTTTATACCTTGATGCATCATACCTACGTGTGTTATCAAACATAAAGTAATTGGCCCTTTGAAAATACCAACTCCTGGTAAGAAAATCATCATCATCGATAGCATTAATAAGGTAGACTTGTTGGACCCTCCTTTCATCATCTTATTCTTCTATCTTTACTAACATTTCTACCTAAAATTGGTGTATTGTATCAAAATATACGCGAGGCTACCCATGACCAATGATTGTCTATACATCATCAAAATTGTCTACGTCAAAAGAATTATCTTTCATCCTCTGACCAATAGAACCAATCCTCTCGCATTTTATCTCTATATCGATTGGAAAATTAGCATTTCCGCCTGATCTCTCGAGGGGGAAATATACCAACATAATCCTTCTCACTGGGGCAACAGTGGGGCATTCAGAAAATCAAGAAATTTTGAACTTTGATCGCAACAGTTCATTCTTTGAACCAATACAATCAATGCATTGCTTCAAAGAGGGGAAAAATGTAGACATGGAAAATATACAATTCGATCCAACACATTAGATCCTAATTTACTAACACCATTTCATCCTGAATCATCTCCTTTACTAATAAATTTAATTAAATAATCTCAATTTGATTAAATTCATCATATCCCCCTTTTAATTAAATAAATCATTTAATTTAATTAATCCCTAAATTCATCTCATTTAAATTAAATAAATCTTTATTTTGTTTAAATCCAACATCATCCTCCTTTAATTAAATAAATCAATCTTTATTTAATTAAATCTAAAATCATTATTCCTCTCAACTTTGATTTATTTAAATCCTAAAATCCAAGTCAAAATGGTCAAATAAGCTAACCCCCCTCTTAATTAATCAAATCCTGATTAATGCTAGTCCTAATCACTCCAATCCTCTAGATCTTGCAACTTACACAATAAATCAATTTATTTGATTTATTAATACATCAATTTCCATTCAAAAGGGAATCTTTTGTAGAATATTCTTCCAATTAAAAAATCCCTCCAAAAGGGGATGGGTACTTCCAACAAAACATTTAATGCCAAGTGACATTAACTCCATTTCCTTCTCCCTCCAACATGTCACATTCAAATTTCAAATTTGAATCTCATAGCATTTATCATGCACATTGACCAAAATGTGCACAACCTTCAACCATTCACATCTTGACAAGTGGCACTTGGCCATTAGGTGTTGAATGATCCCACATTGCTCAATTTCAATAAGTCTTCCAATCTGGAAACTTATAAATGAGAGACTCTTCCTCTCATTCTAGCATCCACAATTTGAGTAAACTTACTATACTCAACTTCATCCCAATCCACAATTTGAGAAAAGTTACTCTCTTCGCATTGAGAGCTATTTTTTCCCATTCCATAACAATTGTTCATCATTTTCATGATTTCATAGTAAGGCTATGCCAAAATCTCATCAAGGAGATTCAATCATCCACAAATCATCAATATTGCAACAAAGGATTTGGGAAAGGGCCAATTTCGACACACCAATTGGCACCAATTCCCCCATGGGATCAAGAGTTTGCATGCTTAATTAGGATTGCTTTAATTTTTCATGTTTTGTTCTTGTTTTTTTTCCTATTTTGAGCATAGTAAATGGATTTCATGGGGAATCCTTGTTTTATCTTGAATATGAACCTAACTATGTGTTTATTTGTTGTGTTTGTGCAAAAATAGGATTGGGGTTCACAAATAGTTTCATATATCAAATCAGGGTTTAGAAGGACTAGGATATTGCCACGCAATCCCGATGTCCTTGTGGATGACATGAATTCTAGAAACACACACTTCACATAAACTACAGTCATTAGATGTCAATGTGTTTTCTCCTTTGAAAACATACTTCAAATCAAATTGTGTGTCATGGCTAGGAAGATATCCAAACCTTGAAATTGGGAAGGGAGAACTTGTAGAACTAGGTAGCAAATCATTGTTAAAATCTTTAATAGTTTCAAATACTAAATCAGGGTTTAGAAGGACTAGGATATTTCCACTCAATCTTGATGTGCTCGTGGATGACATGCATCCTAGTGACACATTGCAGGTCAGCATAGGTGAGGATGCTTTTATAGTGTAGAACATCCTTAGCCTTTCAGGAGTTGCAGTGTCAAGGGATGATGTCACACAAAAATTGTTGTCCACTCTTCCAAATGGTCAATTATAGTCTACAACAGAAACACAGGTATAGTAACATATACCACATTCACCTCAAGACAATCTTGTTGATTTAGTTGCACAAGTGGTGGTTGATCAACTAAATCCTCACATGGTGGATAGCCCATTTGATGAATTGGATGACAATCTTAGTCTTTCCTCACAGTGTATCCAACTGTCTTGGTTTGTGGAGAAAGACATGAATCTAGGTATTGATTTCCATGGACCCAAGAAGAGTAGGGTACCTTTAGTTTCCCATCACCACCACCCGCATTTGTCCTACCTGAAATGGTGCATTACTATGTTGATTGTGTCACTTCAGATTTAGGAGGCAATGCAAATTTCATCCAAGAATCAAAAGCATTGGAAAATGAGGTTGACAACAAATTTGAGTCATAATTGGAGAAAACACAAGAAGTATAAACAGATCTACACTAAAATGAAGAAAAATGGTGTGTGTTCTCTATCTTTTTAGAGATGGAACTAAAAAGGGATTAGGGTTCCTCCACCAATTTCCTTCAAGTTTCATTCAAGGAAACCTTAGAGATCTTAATCTAGGTTTGGAATTACGGAAAGACAGCAATAAGGTGTCTTAGGGTGTGATTAAAGACAATAAGGGGGTTCACCACCAAGCAAAGGCTTGGAAATACAAGAAATGAAAGTGAAACAATGGAAAATGGGGGATGAGTGATTTTGTATGGCTTAGGACATAGAGCATACCCACTTTTTAATTATTTCATTGAAGGATAACCCTAGAGATCTCAATGCAAAGGATAAAGAGATCTTGCACTAGGGATGTCCTAAGGGCTAATTGTAAACTAGTGAGGGGTTCACCACCAAGCTAGGGCTTGGAAAGACAAATTCAATGCAAGATGTAATACTAAATCTTAATATGATGCAATGAATTACAAAATGACCTAGAAATGTATGAAAAATATATTAACAAGTTGTAGGATGGAATGTGTGCACCGGGGAATTTGAAGATGACTGGAAGGAGCTCTGAAATATTGGAAATTATGACTTTAATGCTAAGTGGGACTCATTCACTTGGCTGGGCGAATCAATCCAAGATCTGGGTTTCTATGTAGGAACAAGAATCTAGCAAATGGATACTCGTATCTACAAAAATCTAAATTTTGACCTAAAATGGGACTCATTCGCCAAAAGTGGTGAATCAATCCAATTAGAGTTTTTTGGAACTTCAAGGTCTAAGTCTACTCTTCTTGGTCTTCTCAATCTACTTCTTCAGGTTTCTAGATCTGAATCTCTGTAAATCAACATTTAGGTGTTCTCCAATGGTCTCCAATGTTTAATGACAAATTTGAAAAATTTAGGCACTTTGAAAACTTTCTCCAAGATCTCTCCTTAGTGTATCTTCAACCTAAACCTACAAATCACACACTAAAGAGAGGGGAAATTGTTGTTTTGTTTGTGGATAGGTTTGCCTTTGTCAAACCTCGTTTTGGTAATCAAACCTTGAAATAGGAATGGAGAATTATGAATGAAAAAATATGATGTTACAACTCACCAAACCCTAGCAATGAAGTTCTACAAACATGTGTGAGATGGCTCCAATGGATGTAGATCTTGACTCTTTCTTGAATTGGATAGATCTTGAATGAAATTCTAGCTTGAATCATGAAACCCTACATCAAAGTTTTTAGTTCCAAAACAAACATGATGCATGAAGAAGTTGGCATGATTCTTGATTCTTGAATAATGCTCTAAAATGCTTGATAATCAACCCTTGAAGACTCTTGAATGCGGTTGTAAATTATTGAATACTCTTGTGAACTCAACTTTTCTATTAGGATAAATACTTGGATGCTTGGGCATTAAAATGAGTGAAAGAAACTTGTATTTATACTTAATTATGCAAGAATTCCCAAAATTACAACACTACAAGCCAACATCAGATCTAGGAGGATAAAATATAAAAAAAAATTGAATTAATTTTAATTTTGGGCCACATGGGACTCATTCACCCAAGTTGGCGAATGAGTCCTATTAGGCATAATTTATGGGACCATTTTAAAAAATGCTAAGGGAGGTGTGAAACCAAGATTGAGACCCAAAAGACCTAAGTGGGACTCATTCACCCAGGGTGGAAAATGAGTCCTAGATCACTAAATCTGGGCCACATAAGCTGAAACACCTAAATTATGATTGGATGTTGATTTGTGTCGAGATTATCCTCGAAAAGATGCTTTAAATGAGGCTTTTGGATGCAAAACAAGGTCAATTAAAGCATAATGAAGCCCAATTATTAATGAAAACCATAGAAAAATGTGAAATAATGTTACAAAACTTTAAATAAGGTTGGATTAAGGTTAAAAAGAATTTTATTACGTTCAATTAATTAATAAAACCTTATAAAAGTGTGAAAGTGTGTTACAACACTTCATAAAACTTTAGCAAGGTACCATGTATGTTCATTAGTTCAAAAGGGCCCAAGACCTAATGTGAATGTGTCAAATGCATTACAACACTAAATCAAGGTACCATTAAGCTCAGTTAACAAGGAGGGGCCAAACAAGCAAGGAAAAGTAGAAGGGATACTTTTTTCGTTGCCACATTTAGCCCCCACTTTAGTGAGAGGATAAAATTGCTTCAAACTCACACTAAAGTAGATAAGCACACATTAAGAGGGGTCTAATTGTTCTAATGATGGTAAGATAGGATGGAAATGATCAAAAGGGGTGATCAAGCCCCTAGGATCAAGATCCCATGGAGAACCAACAGACACAAAAGAACACACATGAAAATGATATAAAGAGCATCATAAAGGCACAAGCATACACTGTAAAAGACATAAAGAAAATGAAGCAAAATGAAAAAGAAAAGGGTAGATCAAGCTTCGATCATTTTTCCATCATGATGTGGATCAGATCTAGGTTATTTGTCCAAAAAATGCATACTCACTCTAAGGAAACAAAACTCCAAGTTGTGCACTGGGTGATAAATCCAAGAAACTAAGACACATACACACATGGCCAGTATGTGCTCTCACACACACGCGAGTGGCTAAGGGAAATTCATACCCTGTTTGGCTTTTCGTCAAACCATACCAAAGTTATACCTCCTAATAAATTTAATAAGGTGCCACACAAAAGTGAACTTCAAGCTTCATGAGACAAGCAAAACTTAATATGCTTGGAGCTCATGAACAAACAAGATGGATCTATAGGCATGCAAGCTGTGTTATGCAAGGTGGCCATATAATTGACAATAAAAATGTAAAATGTAAAAAATATTCATAGGAGTCTTGCTTAATTTACATAAGGTCTTTAACTTAGGGAACATTGTGCCTAATGTCTCCAAGAGAGGACCAATCAAAGAATAAAATATTTGAAACTTAGGGGATGCGGTGTGTCGCATCAAGCCATTAAGAGGAATGCAATATGATAAGATAGATCAAGCTTTTGAAGGTCATCACACCCAATGTCATCCAAAAATTGAAAACACATCGCATGAAGAAGACTGCACCATGAACCATGAAAAGGAAAAAATGCAAAAGAATAATGCCAATATATGCCCCCACTTTAAAGAAATTGCTAAACACCACACTGTGAGAAATTACTTTAAAGAAGAAAATGATAAATGAAAACAAGAAGGAAGACATGAGAGATGACTTTGAAAGCCCTATGCCAAGTCATATGTTTCTAAGTAAAGCTATGTCAAGTAAAAGAAAAGAAAAGAGAGGGGTTGCCCTAAAAAATGAAAACACCAAACACACAATGGATCTATGGATTTGGGGTCAATATGTTCTTGCTACAATGTTTTTAGAGAGCTCAGAATTGTCATCATTCCCCAAACACACATAGAAGTAGAAGAATGACACAAAGAGAGTGAAAACAAAGAAAAACCTTTTAGGTCAACATGCAAGAGACATGAATGTCTTGATGCCTTGTATCATCCCCAAAAGGAAAACACAAGAAAAATGAAAAAGGTAAAGAGAATATTTTGGGTCAATATGGAAGAGACATGAATGTCTCGACACCTTGTATCATCCCCAAAAGGAAAACACAAGAGAAGTGAAAAATATAAAGAAAATATTTTGGGTCAACATGGAAGAGATATGAATGTCTCGACGCATTGCATCATCCCCAAAAGGAAAACACAAGAAAAGTGAAAAGGAAAAGCGAAAAGATGTACAACATAAAGAAGAATGAAGGTAAAAATAGAGGAATATCACAAAGAGAGAAAGCACATCAAAAAAAAATCACAGGGGATCACAATATGCACATGCAATCACACAAAAGAAGAAAAAAAGAACTAATGCAAAAGACTAGTAAGGCACATGCGAGTCAACCTAAAGTAGGTTATCCACCTCCCAATCATGTTCATTGTATACCGAAGGCTGACAACTAGCCAAAGGGACAATGTCAAGTGTTGAACTAGGGTCATCACCAGGTTCAACACTCTTCTTAGGAGAATTATCGTTTAAGCTCATGGAAAAGGAAAAAAATGTGTTCAATTCATTATGCACCTCTTCGTCAATTTGAGCAACTTCCTCATCGTCATCTAAATTAATCACGACAGGAGGTCAAATGATAATGTCCTAGGGAAGGTTCAGTTCTTGTTATGGTTGCATTATAAGATCTTTTTGTTTCAGTGAACGGGGAGGCTCATCGTGCATTGCTTCAGTCAAGTTTGGATTTTGATTTTCTTTGTTTAATTCTTCATGTATACTGCAAGCAAGGGCACAACATCTACGCCTACACTTTCTAGCACCTTTGTTTCTTTTAGTTCGGTTTTCAATTTGCATTTATGTAGGATCAAGTTGATCAACCATAGGTTTCTTTTCTTCCCGAAGGGGAGAAACAGAAGGAACCATAGGAGGTTGTTCGACCACTTTCTCTTTGACTTTGTAAACTTGTTTTATTTTAGGATGCGTGACGAGATTATTTTTGTTGTATCTTGGTATTTTGTAGGAAGTAGGTGAAGGTTTTGTCTTAGGTTGGTCTTGGTTATTTGGAATTTGTTTAGGCTCAATTATGGTTTCGTCAAGGATGGTAGGCTCAGTTGTAGATTGAGGTATGTTTTAGAAGGATAATTCTACTATTTTCTTTGCCTTGAATTTTTGATAGGATTTTTAAAAAAGTATTCTTGTGGTTTGATAGGTTCTATAAGCTCGAGCCAAAAGAAATCTAAGGAAAAGTTTCCATGGGAGGAAAAAGGGTTAAAGCCACTATGATGCACAATAAAAATTTCATCATCGAAGGGAAAATTTAAGTATTTATGTACAACCGAAGGGACTACATTCATAGAGCCAAGCCATGGGTAGCCTAGCTTCACATGAAATTGGTCTGACTTTGGGATGATGGAGAATGAGAAATATAATGTTTTCGGTCCTATTCGTAAAGGAAGAGTGATCGAACCCATTGTAGGGCAAGCGAAACCATTATGCATCTTGATCCATGCTTTCAGTTTATCATATATGTCTTGATAGAACTCATGCAAAAGTAAGAATTTCTCAGTGATCACATTCTCTCCATAGATGAGATCTATTAGAATCCCATTAGTGGGCTTGTCATAGATTCGGTCGGCTATGTAAAGAGGACCATCAGGTGCATGTTTAAGTATATCTTGTGAGGAGAAAGAAATCTCAAGAGGCTTTTTAGTTCGCCCCTTATGAGGAATGGCATCTATCACTCCTACTATATCATCCATAGGATCATCATCTATAGGATCATGTTGAATGGTATCATTGTTACCATCATCTGTATCAATATTCATCACATAATTCTTTGTAAAATTTCTAGCTTTGACAAATGAAATTTTATGATTAGGCATAGGGTTGGTAAAAATTTGTAAGTTTTGGTTAGGAGGGACAATAGCCTTATTTCCTTGATAATTAACACCTTCAATGGAAAGATGATCGAAATCAACAAGGTATTGCACAAGATGTTTAAGATGCTTACAATGTTTTGTATTGTTTCCATTTTGTCGGTGATACAGGGAGTAAGAATTCGGTCTAAAGTTGGCGGGCAATGGTTTATTAGGATCAAATTGTTTAACGAGAGGTAAGAAAATCATCTTTTGTTCTAGGAGTTGTGTCATTGTGTTATGAAGGGTATCGAGTAAGGGAGTGAATTTTCTCTTCGGCTCCCCATAACTAAAGGGTATCGTGGCTTTAACAACAACTACTTGGTTATTAACATTATGAGTTGTTTGTTGAGGGGGATTGAATTCAAGGAAATTTTTATTATATTTTATGAAAGAATGGGAATTGTTTTGGTTTGTAGACTTAGACTTCTCAGTTCAGATAGAAGTGGATTTTGTATCTTGACTACTGACGAAGGGTAGTACACAAGTGCATGAAGGACGAAAATTTCATCATGGTGAGCTTATCTTGTATCTTTCTTTGCAAATTTTCTATGAACATATTTTGAAGGTGAGGATCGAGAACCTTGACATCAATTTGGGAATGAAGCGATTGGTAGCGTGAGATAAAGTCAGTTATCTTTTCTTCTTCTTTTTGCTTGCATCTCATCAAATCGGTTGATGAGTCTAGTTTATGGTCTAATTATTGATAGAATTGTTGTCCATTTCTTGAAATTGTCATAAGACTTTGATGCTTAGATGTTGATATTTTTATAATATTTCCTTAAAACCATAGACCTTGGACATGAATTTATTTTCATAACTTTTAAATGATATTGACACGCTATAGGAACCATCTGTGTTAATTTTGCATGTGATCAATGAATGTCGCTTTAAGATGATTATAGATATACAGTTGTTGTGCATACTAACATTGTCATGTAGATATAATTAAGGTCTGCAATTCAGGAAGATTTTGCCAACTGGGCATCCACCATATCAGTCAACAAGGTGGACATTCAATGAAGGAAGGATCTCGCCGACGGAAAGATTCCTCATGCAAATCAAACTATAACCACCTTGTAAATGCTCTTAAATGTTAGTTGAGTGTATTTAGGTGTTACTGTTGTGCCAGAGTCACATTAAGGCAAGCATGTCTAATAGATTTTGTGCATGTGTAGCCACCTTCCCTCTCTTTTTGCACTTTTCCTAATGTGGCGTCCTTTGTTTCTATTAGAGTTGTCTGCCTTGATAGGTGACTAGATAAATAAGACTTAGATGCTCCTTTAGAGGTTTAACATTCTGATAGGAAGATTGCTTAATTCGATGTACTCACATTCTTAAGTTTTTCAGCAATACAACTATGTTGCTCGATTGTACTCATGTTTTCTACTGAATGAAATAAAATGATAAGTTCGTGCATCTGAGTTTACCTTATTTTTAGGGAATACTTATCCAATGGGGACCACATGGTGATTATTTCATCCTTTATCTTAGTTAGTATTTTCAATTCAGTAATTAGTTAAGAATCTAGCACTGACTCTTCCTGCAGCCACTAGAATTCCATTATGTGAGTGTTCCTGCAACCAAAGTAGATAGAGTAGTTTCCTATTTGTTTGCTCAGGTTTTCATTTTTTTCATGTATTTTAGTTTAGTCTAGTTATTGGTTGATTTTTAGAATTTATGGTATTTCCTTCCAAGCAATTTACTTTCAGAATTATGTCTTTCTTAGCTGAAAGATGAATATGGCTACTTTGGATTCCTAGTGCACATACAGTGCTGACCCATTTCATGTTTACATCCCTGGGTTGACAATTTAAATGCACCTTCATGATGATTGAAATAGCTATTCAGGTTACATGTCCAATCTCTAAATCACAACCGCAAGGGCTTAGTTGTTAAAATCATTGTAGGAGGCTGACATTTTTGGCACCATTGTCGAGGATGGTGTCAAACTAGGAAGTTCTTTGGAGTCATTGATAGTTTTTCTTATTGTAGTGTTTTTGGAAGTTTTTTCTTAGTGCACCCCTCATTTAGAGTTATGATCCCCCTATTATTTTTCCAATTCTTTGTGTGAGCTGGCTAATAGTGAGTTGATACCATATGCATAGAGGGAGGAGGAGAGATGCTCATAGGAGATTCCTTCCTAACAATCCTGATCCATTCCAACTAGTTGAGTACCAGAACTTGCCAAGAAATGAAGAAGAAGAAGAGCCACACCCCTTTGCTGATACATTTCTAGATCTAACCAGTTCTGAAGTTTCCTCTAAAGATCAAAATCTGATTGAAGACCCCTTTGCTTTGGAACTTCATTAGGTAGACATGGGTGATGCAAATGGAAACAGACCTAACCAACTAGCTTTTCCTTTCCCCATTTCTCATCAGAATGAAGTAGAGAACCTCAAAAATATCCCTAATTCAATCCTTCCTAAGTTCTATGGAATTTTCACAAAATATATTGATACATTCTTGTTTAAGTTTGATATACTCTGTATAAGTTATGACTATACCACTGATGCCCATAAGCTTAAGCTATTCCCTACCACTTTGAAAGAAGTTTCATTAAGATGGTTCATGAGCCTAGGCATAGATAATGTGGAAACTTGGGAGGACATGAAGACAAAGTTCCTTGAGAAATACAAAGAGTATTGCAAAGGCAGTGACAGGAGAGGAGATGGAATTTTTAGAATGTAGAAAAAGGAGGATGAGAGCTTGGAAGATTACATTTTAAGGTATCCATTTTGCCTATAGAAATATCCACACCATACACTCAATGAAGAATCAGATAACCTACTTTTCTTGAGAGGAATTAATGACAATTGTACATATGCCTTGGACCTGATGGGAGGAGGAGATATCACCCAAGTTCCTTGGGAAGATATCAAGAAGATATGTCAGAATATTCTAGGGTAGCTTCAAAGAAAGGGAGGGCTTACTAATCCTCTATGGGTAAGTCATCTACCAGTGGAGTTTCAAGGATGGAGATTACTCACTTACTGGAAGAATTCAAGCAAGACATTATAAACGATCTGGCTACTCAGCTAGATTCACTTCAGGCCAAAAAGAAACAAGAGGAGGCAAAGGCAATGTTGGCAGATACTGCCCTCATTGTAGACAAAAGAAGAAGGACCGCAGATGCAAGATGATAGCTAATATTGACAGAAAGCAGATGGAAACCTAGTTCAAACCAATCTAGGGTGATTATGATCAAGTCTACTATGTTGCACAAAGGAGGCCATCGGCTCCCAGACAGGGTATGCCACCAGATCCACTATCTTTTGTTGGGCCATGTTTCAATTCTTATTTATCTAGTAATCAATGGAAATCCCCATATCCGTCCAATTATGGAGGATACCACCAGAGCCTTGGCATAACCCTCCAAATTCTTAGCCCAATCACCAAAAATCTCCACCCCAATGGCAACAACCTTAGGGAAATTGGTAGCCATCCCCAAGGAATTGGCAACAAAAATCTCAATGGAGGGGAGGATACCAATAGCCAAACCAGGAAAACAATTACATGCACCCACCTTCTTAGCCCCAAAAACCTGCTATAATGCCTCCTCCTGCTAATCCAAGTTCAAATGCACCTAAACCTACTCAGCTACCAGCTCAACCCACACCTAACCCAAATAATAAACCATAGTAGCAACTAGTATACTTCGCTGATCCAAATCAATTCCCTGCATATGTTGTGAGTGTAAGTGACATCCATTTGCATTCAAGAACTACTTTTCTAGATCCTTCAAGACCTATTATCATTGAGCTTCCTATGGAAGAGGAGGAGCCTCTGAATGTCCCTGTTTAGCCAAATGCACCTAAAAAATCTTGAACCAGTCCTAGTCAAGCAGATTGAGCCAGAACCACCATTTCCCCAAAGATTGGAAAATATGAAACAAAAGGAAGAAAAAGAGGACACAACTTTTGGCATCTTAGATTAGTTGAAACATACGTGTGTCCAAATACCTCTATTTCAGGCCATAAAATATGTTCCCATATATGGAAAAAGCAATCAAGGAAGCATGCCTTAAGAATCCAGGCAAGAAGAAGAAAGATCCTAGACTACAGTTCATGTGATGGGACAACTTGCTGACATCATGCTTGAGAAAGTGATTGTTCCCAAGTATAATGACCTAGGGAGTCCTGTGGTAGGAGTTGCTATAAATAGATGCAGATAAAGAATGCTTTGATTGATTTGGGAGCAACAATAAATGCGATGACTAAGGACATCCTACAACAACTAAATATTACAAACATGAGACCTAATCCTATTGTCCTACAACTTGCTAATAGTTCTACTGTTAAGCCTGATTGTATAGTGGAATATCTAGTGGTAACTCTAGACTCTTGGGAGTTCCCAACAAATTTTATGATTCTTTCTCCTAAAGAAACACTAGGCGGGTACCCCATTATTCTTGGAAGACCATGGTTATCAACAACAGATGCTTATATTGGATGTTGGACAGGATACGTAACTATTTCAGATGGTAAAAGCACCAAAAATATTGTTCTCTACCCTCATGCTCAACCATCCCATGATAAGGATGATTCGATATGGCCACATGTTGGTGAAGAGGTCGAGGAAGTTAATTATGTGGCACAACTTATTATATTAGGTAGAATTCCTTTCCTATAGCTTCAAGATGAAGATTAAGTATTGTATAACATGATTTAGAACCATTATGAGGTAAAGGAAGCATCATCCTCTCATGTATTTGATTTTGCTGATACAGTGAAGACACTCCTACACACTCGTCGTGCAGCCGCTCATCCTAGAGATGTTCTTCTTGCAGCTGAAATTCCTACAACAACAGGTATGTTTCATGCATTTCTACCACATGAACTCAAGGTACCAAGCATTAGTGAATCAACTATGGTAGGGTTAACTACACAAGTGCAAGTGTCAGAAAGGAAATATCTGAATATCAACAGTAAACTGAGTGAAGAACAACAATTGTCATTTGAAAACTTACTAAGGGCCCTCCAAAATGAATTTGGATGGGAATATCATGATATGAAGGGATTGGATCCTAAGCTTTGAACTCATAAGATATACATAAGAGATGATTGTACACCAGTGACGCAGCCACAAAGAAGATTTAACCCTACATTGAGAGAAATTGTAAAAAGGGAACTGCGGAAATTGCTAGATGCGAGATTTATCTACCCCATTTTAGATAGCCAGTGGGTGTCCCCAAAAAAGAAGGGAAGTGGTGAGTTTGTATTTATTACATGGAACTTAATTCTGCCACCAAAAAGGACCATTTTCCCTTACCATTCATAGATCAAGTTTTGGACTCACTTGCAGGAAAGCAATACTTTTCTTTTCTTGATGGATTCAGTGGCTATAACCAGATCCAAATTGCACTAGAAGACCACCTTTACCTATCCATTGGGAACCTATTCCTACTTAGTACTTCCATTTATCTTATGCAATGTACCTACAAATTTTCAGAGGGCAGTCATTAGCATATTTTCAGACATCTCTCATGATTGCATGGAAATTTATATGGATGATTTCACTACTTATGGTGTTGATTTCAATGAAGCATTGGGAAATCTCAGGAGAGTCCTACAAAGATGTGAAGACCACAATCTATCTTTAAAAAGTGAAAAGTGTTTCATGATGATGTAGTAAGGTGTAGTTCTTGGCCACTACATCTCTCACAAAGGAATTCAAGTAGACCCTGCAAAGATTGAGGTGATTACCAATCTACCTATCCCTCCAAAAAAAAAATTGTTAGGAGTTTCTTAGGACATGCAGGTTATTACAAGAGTTTCATCAAATATTTTAGCAAAATGGCAGCACCATTGTATAGTCTCCTAACTAAAGACGCCGAGTTCCAATGGGAAGTAGACTGTAATAGGGAATTTTCTGACTTGAAAGAAACTTTAACTCATGCTCATGTGATCAAGGGACATAATTGGGAGTTTCCTCTTCACATCCATATAGATGCATCAGACTATGCTATAGGAGTAGTCCTAGGATAGAAATATGGAGCTATTGAAAATACTATTTACTTTGTCAGCAAAAATCTACAAGGAGCTGAATTCAACTATACAGTGACAGAAAAAGAAATGTTAGCAGCGATCTATTCTTTAAACAAATTCAAGCATTACATAATAGGCTACCAGATATTTGTGCACACCAATCATGCATCCATTAGATACCTCGTGAATAAACCTTTGATTTTAGCAAGGCTAGCAAGATGGTTATTGTTGATGCAGGAGTTTGACATAACCATTGTGGATAAACTAGCGAAGGCTAATGTTGTTGCAGTTTTTCTTTCAAGGTTGACTACATCAAAAGACAATCAAGTCATAGATGATTCTTTCCCTAATGAGCACTTATTTTCCATCAGTGTGCAGACACCTTGGTATGTTGACATAGCTAATTTTCTGGTCATAGGGAGAGTCCCTCCTCACTTCTCTCCAAAAGAAAGGAGGGTGCTCATTGAAAAATATTTTCCTTTCTCATGGATTGTTGGATGTTTGTTCTACATTGGACCTCACCAGGTCATGAGAAGATGTGTGAGAGAAGATGAGATGTATGATATTTTGCATGCATGCCACAATGAACTCTTTGCAGGACATTTTGCAGCCAAGAGGATAATAATGAAGATTTTGAACACAGGATACTACTGGCCAACACTCCACAAGGATGCAGGGAGATATACAAGGAAGTGTAACAGATGCCAAAGGATAGGCCGACCAACCAAATATGATGAGATTCCACTTTACCCCTAGGTAGTAATCACTCCATTTGATAAGTGGGAACTAGATTTTGTAGGATCCATTGATCCTCCATCAAAAGGTAAATCCTATATTTTGGTATGCACTGATTATGTAACTAAATGGGTAGAAGTTAAGGCCATGAAGCATGCAAGAGATAATAAGGTTGTAGAATTTTTGTATGAGAAAATTTTCATATGGTATGAAGTTCCGAGAGAAATAGTTACTAATCAAGGGACTTATTTCACTTCAACCCTTGTTACAACATTGGTCAATGAGTACAAAATTATACAAAGGAAGTCTACTCCTTATCACCCCCAAGCCAATGGCCAAGTTGAGGTGATCAACAAATAAATTGAAGCTATTCTAACAAAACAATGGCTATCCATAAAAAATATTGGGCAAGTAGGCTACCAGAAGTTGTTTGGGCCTATAGAACTACTTGGAAAACAACTACAGGATTCACTCCATTTGAGTTGCTGTATGGCAAGACAACCATGATGCCCATTGAATTTGAGCATAAGACTCTTAGGACTACAGTAAAATTGGGAATGGATATTTCTGAAGCAAAAAAAGATAGAACCATGCAGCTGAATGATTTGGATGAGACAAGGAAGACAAATTTGCATCACACAGAGGTAGTGCAGAGTCAGAGAATAAAATGGCATGATAAATTCATCAAGGATAAGAAATTTCAGCCTGGAGATTGGGCACTGCTCTATGACTCAAGATATCAAGATAATGCAAGAAAATTGAAGACAAGGTGGCTCAGAACATATAAGGTGGCTGAAGTATTTTCCAATGGAGTTGTTCAACTTACTACCATTGACCCTATCAAGTTTAAGTTGTTGGTGAATGGTCATCATTTGAGATTTTATCACAAGCCAACTTCTAAGGAGGAGTTCCTATAGAAATTCACTCAGCATGTAACACCTGAACTTCCTGCAGCCAAAGAAAGTGGACCTAGAGTCCCTCCATTTGGCTAACTAAGATATGCAAATTATCATAATAAAGACTTCCACTTCTTCACCCATCCACCCATCCATTCCACCTTTCTCTCTCTTCCATCACACCATCATAATTTCATTTCATTCCATTCCGCTCCGCTTTCATTAATTGCTCAACTGATTTCTTAAAAACTGACCGGTACTTTATCCATAATCTTTGCAATAAATCTTCCATGAATTTAGGTACGTACACATCAATTGTTATATCTTAATTGTGTTTTAGTGCATTTATTTCATTATTGTGAATTAATATGAACCTTCACCATAGCATGTAATTATTTCTTGCCCCTGTCAAATCGACATTCCACCTCACATGTGAGGACACATGGGAAAATTTAGGTTCGGGGGGGCATGTCAATGCCATGTTCGTATATCTATCTGTACTGGTTCACGTCAGCAAAACTTAAGTTATTGAGCCAATTTGAATTCTGAGTGAGATGACGGCTCGTATGTGTAAAATGATAATCCACCACCACCATTTTCCTTAATCAAAGCCTGCATTTATTACTCCTTTATTGCCTTTAATTGATCCTATCATAATATTAAGCCAAAAAGATAAAATTCAAACAACACCAGCATTGGAAATTTAGCAGAGTTGCAAGAAGGAGAATTTTGGCATTCAGACAAGAATTGCAGGAAGAAAAAATTTGCAGAGTGATTGTTTGATTGCAGAAAATTGGAGGGATTAATTTGAAATGAACCCACGATTCATGATGTACTACTACAGGATGCACCTTGCCTGACCGAGTTTAGAAAGTGTGGATGGCTAGATTATTTATTAAAGCTGAATGGTTCTGATGAAGATGTTGCATTGGAATTTTCCCAAACATTATCTAAAGGAAAGGCCACAGTAAAAGGGTTGGAAGTCATAGCTACGGAGGAAAGAATTGCATAAGTTACAAGGTTGCTTGTCGACAGTGAAAATTACCTTGCTACCAGAGACGCCAGGTCAGCTAGGGCCGAATTTACAAAACCTAATGACCCTCCGTTGAGCATGGACAAACAAGGTGCAAAGAGGACTTCTCTGCCCAAGCTATGGAAGTAGGTAGAAGTTTATGTTGTGAAGTATATTACTTGCAAAGGTCGTCAGTCGAATTTACATTTCATGCATTTTAAACTCCTGAACCACATGAAGCACAAAAGGATAATGAATGTGCCCAATGTGCTATACCACCTTCTTTCAATCATGGCGACCGAGACCTAGAAAGGTAGGGAAAATTCCATTTCCCACCATTGTCTGATCAAATTATTAGTTGAAAAGACTCTGAATGATGTATTTGATATTTCTTGGGAAGAATTTTTGAATATTGATCAAGTTAGACCAGAGCATTTGCGACCTAGGTTTTTTCCTCAACCTTGTAGGGTTAGTAGGAGACAGATCAATTTTGGGGCCACTCCTAGTGCCTCAACTTCTAACACAAGCCCTAGTGGAAACCCTCCTACAGCCAAACAAACTATTGAGATTAGTTCTTTTGAGGTAGAGAATTCCGATAAAGAAAGTTCTTCCACTGATTCTGATGATGGTGTTCCTCTTGGCACCCTAATGAGAACTAGGGCACAAAAGAAGAAGGCAAAACTAAAGAAAGGAAAAGCTAAAAATAAAATGGCAGAAAAAAAAGTGTCAAGCTCTAAGAAATGAAAGGTTGACACTGTTCTTCCTACAATAAAAGAAAAACATGAAATCCCTCCCAAAAAATCAAGATCAATTGGGCTAGCCTTCAGTGTACCTCTGGAAGAAATCCCTAAACCTAGAAAAACATCATAGGAGGATACATAAGCTCCAATGGAGTAGGTAAATGTCGAGGAAAAGGATGTATTTGAGGAAGCAAAAAACTTAACGCTGGCATACCTTGTTGATATCACAGAACAAGTTGGAAACCAGGTGTGTGAGGAAAACCAAGAACTCCTGTAACAAGTGCAAAAGTAAGAGTTCTTGCAACAATATTTCCTACAACATGAGCAAGAACAAGAACTTGAGGCCTTGTAACCAGAATTGGTTGAAGAAACAGAAGCCCTACAACTGGTACTCTACCAAGAGCAAGCACAAGTGCCAAGTAAAATGTTGGTAGGAGTACATAGGCCCTCTGATTTTTCAATGAACATGGTAGTCCTGAACTTATGGAAAGAAGTAAAAAGGAGGGAAGAAGAATGGAAAGCAGAGAAACACATGCTAAAGAAGGAAATTGAAAAGAAAAATGAAGAGATTGAAAATAAGAATGAATAAATTGTTGTTTTAAAGAAGAAGGTGGATGGCATACAAATTTAGTACCACAAATATTAGAGTGCAGGGCTCCTTTCAGGGTCTATGCTCTATATTTAAAGGAGAAGCATATTTCTTTTAAGCTAGCAAGAATTGTTTCAGGTTTGAATCTTTCCATTGAGACCCCTATTGAATTTTAAAATTTGATATGCATCTTCCATTGTGTAAACTCTCACCAAAGTAATCTCCTCTTGTATTCTTGGTATCAAACCATTAATATATCTTTCAACCTTCTCCTTAGTTGCTTCATCATGTACTATTCTAATCAAGATCCTATGAAACTCCTTCATATAATCTTCTGTTGTTTTGGTCCCCTGTTTTAACCCTTGCATTTTTTTGAGAAAATCAAGCTCATAGTCTACTAGAATGAACTATTTTTTCATTTTCTCCACCATTTTATCCCACTTAGTAATTTTCTCCTTGCCTCTCCTTCCTCTTTCCAACTGAACCTCTCTCCACCAAATTGAAGCATGTCCTTCCAATCATGTTTTTGCATACCTCACTTTTTCAAGATCCTCAACTTCTTCAAACTCAAATAAATCTTCCATATCATTGATCCGGTCCAATAAATCTTCTAGATTCAAATTTCCACAAAATTTAGGAACATCAATTTTTGGTCTTTTTCCTATCCTTGATAGAGAAATCAACAATGAGTCATTTTAAACTACTATTTTTGCATCTCTTTGTTCACTTGTTTGGTCAAAATCCTCTTAGGTTTCTTCTTCTTCATCACTTACTGGTCCTCCTCTCTGTTGAAACCATCTTCTAACTTCTTCTTGTAATGCTTCCATCTACATTCTTAAGGCTCTAAAATCATCACCATGGAAAATGTTCTCATTTCTTCCTCTACCCCTACAGTTTGGAAAAAGTTGTAGATTGATATTAAAGATAAACTATCCTTGTAATTCTATAAAATTGGTAAATATACTTAGATCAATTCTCAAGAATTTCGTAGTAGTTTCCTCAGTTTGTTACTTAAGTGTCAATCTAGGGATCGTAAACTTGTGAAAGGTATTATGAAAGTCTAACTAAGGTCTGAAAATAGTGAATTAAGTGGGGATGGATGTAGCTAATACACACAAATATTATCTAATTAGAAATCTGGTTTATCTCTTCTTATTTATGTTTGTGACAGGAACCGTGTCAGGAAGTGCGACAAGAACTCTACAATAATAGAATTGTGCAGTAACAAAACTATGTAGTGATAGAAATAAATAATCTTTATAATTTATGCACCAACACTAATTAATTATATCAGAGTATTAATTCCCATGCAATGCTTTAGGATCACACAATGCTTTAGAAACATATTTAAAGATAACTAATCAGAAATCTATTTACAGCTGAATTACAATCAAATTCAAATAACCAAACTTATGAAAGGAAAATGCTTGAAGTCAAATCACACACATTACCACACTGAAACTAAACTAGAAATGATCACTGGACAACATAAGCAGTGGCCCCTGCCTCCTTGGTTTTTTGGTGATGGATTACAAACACTATTCTATATCACACTAATCATGCACACACTTCAACAACTTAAAGATACAGTTTAAAATAGCAATTATTTCTTATATTATAATTGTTACCTAATTTTTCTTTCAACTCAATCAGGTAGATCTGGGACAAGATTTGCAACTAAAGATAAACGGTACACATAGAGTTTTTGCTAAAGTTTTCATCATTACACAAAAAATGCAATCAAATGAACTTTCAATTTTATTATGCAAGTGTTTACAAGAGAAAATATTGCACAATATTTGCATAAAATATTGCCTTTTATTCATAATTCCAAATATATGGTGTCCCACACAAGCCATGGGAATGACTGATTCAATGCAATATAAAAGTAAACTATACATTTGAAGGAAAATAAGAGCATATAAAAGGAATAGGGATCTATCATTGTTTGAATGATGAACCCCAAGTTGAACTGTTGCATCCTTTCTTCAGTCCCTCTCGCTTGGTTGCTCTAGAAGTTGCTTTGTTGTTCCAGAAATGCCTGCAAGAGATGATAAAAGTTGGTGTTAGAGCTCATGATCCATATTCTCCGCATATACTACATCAGAAAACATATAATTAAATCTCATAAGGCATTAAAACAAATATGCAGTCATCACAAATATCAAGGAAAAGTAGAAGATCATCATCAATCCCCATCAAGATCTGAGCTTCATTGTTTTTATCTAACATGTTTGTTCACTATGCAGGTATAGGTACATTTTTCATTACTAGATTATTTTGCATTAACATCACAACATGTGGAGGAAAATGGGCTCCCACAAGGGTTGAGCCCAGCATCCTGCCCTTTTGTTTGAGAGGGATATGAGGTGTATAATTCATCAATGAAAGTGACTTCAAGTCACAATAGTCACTTACATGCCAAGGAAAGTTATGAAAATTCTTCAATAAAGTTACAAATGCACACAATCATCACTAGAAGAGAATTATCAAGTTCACAGAGAACAATGAACACATTTATAAAAGAATGGTGAAAAGACAACCTATAGATGACCTTCTTTGTAAGAAATATTATTAAGATATGTCTCTAGATGAAGCAACTTAAAAAGGGAGACTACATTATTTTCTAATTAATTAGGGCTTGAATATTGTGCAAAATAATTGTAGCTGCAATTTAAGATGGTATAATGATGAGGAAATTAGAGGATAGAGCTATAGAATGGAAGAGCATCACAAATGTTTGACAAAGAAAATATGAAGGTTATGGGTTGAATATTATAACATGATGAAAAGCTATCTTTAAAGAAGATAACTTCATGACCAACTTGGGCGGAAGTCAAGGGTGTGCAATGCGAGACGAAGACAAAACAACCTATCAAGGGAAAAAAGGACCCATCAGGAGCGAAAAGAGGGGGGGTCCCTGCCTTCGATGAGGCATATGTGCAAAATATGCACAAAAACTGGCAGTCGTGGGTTCATTGGCAAGTTGTAACAAATTTCTTCCTACCAAATTTACTACCTCTGGTGGGCACCCTAGTCTTTCCAGGAATTTTTTGGAGAGGTGTGATTCTTGTGCAAGGGGCTATGATTTAAGATTTTTTTTAAAAGACCAAATTCAATTGTTAGGAAGGCATGATTTTTCTAAAGGCATTCTAGTTGAAGGAAATTTAATTAATTTGCAGCCACGTTTGAAGGGTATCATTTTTTAAAACTTTATACTTTTATAAAGTCTTTCCCTAAATATTTTAGGGTTTCCAATCTATTTGCATGAGAGGAGTGGACCCATTTTCAAGTGGTGTTGAAGTTGGTTTAGGAAGAATAATCCCACATTTTCCCTACAGTAGGTGTTTTTTCCCTTTTTATATTTTGGCACTCATAATTTGCTTGTCAAGTGATCGTGGGAAGTGATGAGTGGCTAAATTTTTTGTTTTTATTCATCTTTTATAAACTCAAAAGACTTCATTATATTTTTAATTGACTATTAATGACGATAGACTATATGTTTACTTTTTTCTTGTTTTATATTATACTTGACTAATTGAAGGATATATTAGATGTGGTATTTTACATTAAATGTGCTTCTTTTAGTGGAGTTAATAAAGAGATGATTGCGCAAATCAAAACATTTATTGTCATGAATGCAATATATCTTTGAGGATTTTGTGTAGGTACTTCAATGCTGACTATCAAGCTGGATTTTTTAAACTCTTTGTTTAATAGAAAGATGCCAATCACGCTCGTAAAGGCTCCAGTTTGATCTTGAATTGCTATGATTCTAGATTGGCTCTCTTTACCGATTTGGGAACTGCTGCTCGAGCTAGGATAATGTGAGATGCTATTAATACTTTCAGTTAGACTTTCATTTTTCTTTGCACTCTGTAATTTGGTGACTAGCACTGGTATTTTGAATTCAAATATAAGGGATATTCTTATAAATATTCATCCTTAGGTTTAAATTGAGTTAGTCGATATTTTGCTAAAAATTGTAATTGTGGTACTTTGTACTTCTTTTTTTACTCACCGAATTTGGCCAATTGGAATGAAAATAGAAGGTTGATCTGAATCACTGTGTTTGAGGTCCCACCAGAGGAAGAGCAAGACCTGCTCAACCGAAGGAGGTGACCCTATTTTATTGTTATTTGATTCAGTTAATTTTTCTTTGTTATAATTGATTTGAAGTTAGCAGTACAATTCTTGGTTATCGATGTTCAAGAATTGTATTTACTTAGATTAAATTGTTATGATTCAATTTCGTTAAGACATTTTACTATAGATCGAAAGTAGATAATTTTTTATAGATTTCATTAAATATTCATTCTCATATGCACGTAGTTGTAGTAAGATTGATAATCATGACTGATGTGAGGATAGAGCTGAAGCTGAATTGGAATATGTTCCTAGGAGTTAGTGTTATTATTTTCTAGACTTAATGTTTAATTTTCTGCAGCATAAATATATTCACTATTTTCTAGAATAAAGTTTATTACCTGCAAACGTAACTAGATTTCCTTTTCAGTAACTTTGAATTTTGCATTTTAGAATTAGAATTAATTTGATTTTCTTTGTAGATCTCCCAATGAACAAATTACAGTTAAGTAAGGTAACATCTAAGATGAGTCATTAGGATTAGAATCGGTTTAAATAAGCAATAGTTAATCAGTAAGCTAGAATCATCCCTAGAAATTAGTTAATATTTTCTGCTCCCAAAGCACTCCTAAGAGCTCTTGAGAGCTCCTGAAGGAGATTGACTGAAATCAAAGTCATTGTTTACAGTGCAAAACCCCCAATCTTTGGAGTCCTCCTTATCGTATATTGCTCTAGGACACACCCGGTTTGATAAATAAATAATTAAATGATGCGAGTTGTGACATCAATGACCTTGCCCATAAGGAAGCTTGTGGATTTGTGTTTGGTTTCCATGTTGGTTTGGTGAAGATTGGTTGGTGCTTTGTGAGGCTTGCCCTAATTTTTTAGCCCTTGTGCATTCTATGGTGGAGAGCTCCAAAATATTCTGAAAGTGCCTTTATAGGCATTTTTTATTTTTGTGCATATATTTTGCAAACGAAGGCCTATTTTTGCAAACCATATACCAACGAAAAGGTATTTTCATCACCTTTGCAGTGGTTGAGGAATTTATGTCTTATTTTTTTTCTTTGGTGATGCTTTTAATCTATTTAAGTTCGATATTAGTTTCCCTTCATTTGTAGTATTTGAGAGTTTCTAATTGTTGTTGAAGTTTACCGTCGTTTGTTTTGGACATTTGTCATAGTTGATTATGGGGTTTTCATTACATCCTACTGTGATTATGTTGAAAAGGGGAAATTATAAACAATGGAGAGATGGTATCATAAAAGATCTCAGATGGCTTCATTTGCTGCCACATTTGTATAATCTTTCTCCCCTTCTTGGTATTGATAGTAAGAAAGTTGCATGGAATTGCAAAGGGGATCATGTCCTAGGAGTTATTGCAATGCATACTGATGATGCCACTTCAAATTCTATTGATATTTTTGAGTGTCCTTATACTTTTGGACTAAAATTTGGGAAATACATGGAGATCCTGATACTCAACCATTCCCAAATGATCCTGTTTCAGATTGTCTTGTGCCTCTTCAATTGTTTTAGACAGAATACCCTATGATCATGCTACTATGTAGGAGTTTGAAGTTTTGGATTACTTTGAGTCTTCAGATAAGGATGACGAGGGTTTTTCAGATGCTCCTTCTTCTCTATCAAACACAGTTGATGTACCTTCACCTTCAGTGATTCATTGTGTAGAGTCATTGATTAAGACTCCTATATAGGACCATTCATTTTGTGTTGATAATTCATTGAGCACGTCCAGTGATTCATCACAACCGGTATTTCATTATCTTTTCAATTGGGATTCTTATTTATCGGACATTGGTTCAATGTTTGCAGAATCTCATATTTTAGATTTGGAGGACACATTTGAGTGTATATCACTCCTATTTGATGATAGTTGTGGTACAACTATTGTCACCCCATCTCATCTCTGGAGAATGCTCAAAATTAGTTTCTAGTGGTACCTTTTTGTCACCTTCTATTGTGATTGGTCATGTTCCAGATTGGTTTGTGGTATCATCTTCCAAGGTCATGGTGACACGAGCAGATTTCAAAGATATTTCTATTCTACATTTGGATTTCACTTGTTGATTCCTATCCAGAATGGGAAGCATGCCTGCATTTGTATTTGGTTTTGATTCTTCAAAAAGGGAGATGAGTTGTTTGTTGACACTGGATCATGTTTTGTCTTCAAGAACTTACCATTTTTGTAGGTGATTACACATTGCGAGGGGGCTATATAGTATCTCTCTTTACCTCTTATGGGTAGGTTGTTGATTGTATATACATGATGTATGTAGTTCTTTGGGGGTGTGACTGAGTCCTCCATCCATGCATCATTTTTGTTTTCTTTTCTCTCTTTTGGAGAGGGGTTTTTTTCCCACAGGGTTTTTCTCCTTTTCTCCAGTTGCAAGAGATTTATTTTTTGCATTGTAAATGGGTACCTAACATGGTTGTGTAGCCAAGACCCATATTGCATCTTATTTTTTGTATAATAATTCTCCCTAAATTGCACTTAAGGGGGTTGTTAGAGTAAACGGTTTTTACCATTTACCTACTTAATTTTACTTAGGTAGATTAGTTTATTAATTTTGCATTTAGTTTCTCTCAGGTAGTTTTTCCCGTGTTGGGAAGTTTCCCACCCATCAACTATTTCTTAGCTTTAAAAGCTTGTATCATATGTATTTTTATTCATCTCATTTTTTTCACTCTTTATTTGGTGAAATGTAAGTGTTGTCTCTCTCTCTCTCTCTCTCTCTTTCTTGTGAAGGTGATTTGTTGCAATTAGTGATCTTTGGATCACACCAACATATTTAATTTAGTCACTTTTCCTAAATGAATTAAAATTAATTTTTAAATTCATTCTTTCTCTCTCCTTGTCCTATCCTCCATTATATTTTCCTAATCCAGATTAGTCTGATTAATCTGTGATTAGGATGTGCACATTCCTAATCATCATTAGGGTCACATCCTCCAACTTTTGCATACAAAAGCCTAATCAGGGTTAGTCAACCTAATCCCTCATTTGCAAAACCTAAATCTATGATTACACGTAACCTAATCCTCATTCCATTTATGGAATTTACCCTTAGTCAACCTTCATTAAATTCCTTCTACATTTGGAGAAGTTATCTCCTCTCCCCTAGGAATTTAAAATTCCTTTTTATTTCCCCCATGCATCCTAGGTGGAATTTTTAATTCCACTATATTTTTCCAACACCCTTGGAGGAATAAAGGACTAATTTAAAATTCTCTCCCCAATCCCAAAGTAAAATCTCCAAAATCAAGGGAGATTAAATACAAGAATTTAAAATTCTTCTATTGTCACATCACCCCATGATGTGGGTAGATGAGACAAGACTTACCTTTTCCACCTCATTGTCATGTCACATACACATCACCCTTCCTCGTCCACTTCATCTGTCACATGCCTCCTTGAGATAGCTTGTGAGGTCTCAACTCACCCTAGCCATTGATCTCCCTCCTCTTGAATGAATATTGGACATCCATTCCTTTAGAGGCATTATCCATAAATATGGTGGATTTTGCCTTATTTTCATCAATCACACACAAACTTAGCTAGCTTATGTGCTCATCCCAAGCTTTGAGACTGCCATTGTTGCATCCATTCAAACACTCATTTTTCATTAAATCCATTACCCATTTCCACCATTGTGCTCTTCATTGCATCCTCATCAGTCCAAGCATCATTTAAAGCCATTTTGTCAACAAAGGAGCACACAAAATCAAGATCAAAGGGCCAACCAAAGGAGAAAATTCAAACAAGGTAAAATTGTCATTTTCTTGTGTATTTGTTTGAATTAAGCTAGGTCAATCTTTAGTGTTTTTTTTGTGTTATTTTCTTGGGATTTCATATAATTTTTTTTCATTTTTAGGGTTAGAGCACTTGCACACATTTTTGGGATGCATGGTGGGACCCACATAACGGGTCTACTTTCACTTTTTGCTATTATTTTGAATTTTGTAGGTTTGGATTTAAGGTACAGAGGCAAATCCACCCCGACGAGCGAATCTGTCTAATGCACGGGTGATCTTGATCATACATAGGTGATTGTGCACTTGTCCACCAACTAAAAAGGTGAATTTGTAACCCACAACCAAGAACCAGACTTTCAGAGGCTAACATGCCTTAGGTAGTACGAACATACGAACTTGCTAGTAGAAAGGGTGATCTTGGTTCATTCACAAAGGTGATTTCGCATATGCTTTTCCACTAGAAGGGCGATCTCACAACCTCCTCTCCACTAGAAAGGCGACCTTGAGCATCATAGAAAGGTGAATTTTTCCTACACAGGGGCGAACCTGAGATAATCCTGAGGCCTAAATTTTTGAGTTTTCACATTTATTTGTTTATGGTTTTAGCTACTAATCCACTCACTTGTTTTTCTATGATTGTGAGCTTTCACTAAAAATTTGGTAGCTTATCATTCATCCAAGATTGTAGGTCAAACTACTAATTCATTTATTGTAGGATGATTGTTCGAACACCCATAGATTTGTTTGTGTCTGTGTGATTTTATCTTTTACTAATCTAGGAGCATTTTGATTTTGCTAAAGAGTCAATTAATAATTTTTTGCTGTGTTTGGGAATAGGTTGTTGATGTATGCTCTCCCCTTACATCGTACGGTGAGCTTGGTGATAAAAAATTGTAGCTCATTCTAGTCTATTTGTGTTTACCTAGGAATGCTAGTTTGTGCATATGCTCTCCCCTTATGCTATGTGTGAGCCTGGGGATCAGAAATGCCTAGAATTTCCTACCCTTTAAGATAATTTCTTGGGGATTTCATCACCCCAAGGGATGATCTCAATCACGTGTACCGATTGGGTATATTAAGGGGGAGAGCCAAAATTGTACCCCAATCCAGTTACGTCATGTCTGGCAAAGCACTAATACTAGGGTGATTCCTAGTTAAGGTGTGAAGGGTTGGTTTGAGTTTCTAGTGCATCGCTAGGGCTCATGATCCATGCTTATAACGATTTGGTGTTCACGGTTGTGCCTCACACACCCTCTTGGTGTATCGAGGACTCCTCTAGATCGCATGTATAACTTAGATAAGACCTTTGTTCAGCCACAACTTGGTGTAGTATAGGTATTGTAGACAACACCCTGAAGTTACTGACCACATACTCCCTTAGGTTGAGATAGAAATCCTTAGGGTGAACTACGATAATACCCAAGTGAGAGAGTGAACGTGAGCCCGTGGCACTTGTTGATGACCCTGTTCCATTGAATCTCTAGCTATCTACCTTCACAAGAAAGGGTGATCTAGAGAACCACCCTAGTATCACAAAGTATTAACCTTGGGGTGACCCCTCAAGGTGGTGGGTCTACATCAAGTTTGTAAACCCTTTTATCACTAATTTTAGGCTTGTGTTGTTTGGTGTGTCTTCTTGTGATATACCTGTGAGTATCTTCAGCCTGAGTCTATCTTTGGACATTGTTTGTTGTTTATTATTTGTGTCCTTTGCCATAGTCTGTCCCTACTCTGATAGGAAAATTTTCTTCCTACAAAGGTGAATTAGCATTATGGACTGGCGATCCTGCCCATCAAGGGGTGAACTTGCATCTTAGTCCAGTCCAGTCATCCCTGATAGGTGATCCTACTTCTCCCAGAGGTGAAATTTCTCATCTAGTCCCTTAGATAGGCATATTTATATCTGCCTCCACCCTAAACAGGTGAATCCATTAGACACAGAGGCGAATCCAAGTCCAAGTATCCTAGTATTTTGTCTATACATCTTGTTGATTAGGAAAACCTACCCACCTTAAAGGAAATCCCACATCGAGTATGTACCATCCTGTCCATACTTTAGAAGGAACAGGTGACCCTATATCGTTGATAGGTGAATCCTTCCCCAAGTCCATACCATCCTCATTCGTAAATCGGATGAAACAGATGATCTTGCATCCCCGATAGGTGATTTTTTGTCTTGTATGTACATCTGAAGTAAGGGGAAATCTTGTGACCTAGATAGGAAAAAAAAAATTCATAGAGGTGATCCCACTTTCGCCCATCTATACTGAGTCTTGTTTAGGTGAACCTGCTCCCCATTTTGGCGATCTTGCAAAATGTCGATCACATAGTCCAAGATATAGACAAACCCATGATCTAGACGGGTGAACCCACCTTACACAAAGGTGGATCCGCCTCCCATACAAAAAAAAAGAGTGAACCCTCTTGGCCACTGACATCCTATTGTTTCTCAAGTCTATTCTTGTGATCAATTTTTTTTTATCATCATCCATCTACCTGTAATTGTCATTTTAGTGCATTTTCATTATGAAAAAGTTATCTAATCCTCAATCTAATCACATAGGTTCATCCTAAGACATACTTAGTGTCCATATACATCATCAATCCATCAATTTGAATCCCTTAGACATCGTTTTAGGGAATTTTTATTCAATTGGGTTAGGTAACTAACCTTAATCAATATCATCCTTGCATACTTAGGATTTTCATCTATCTTGAGTTAGTAATCCTTCATGACCTCATCAATCTACCTCCCTCTAGGGGTGGAATTTCATCATAACCATTCTTTTATCATCCAATCCAATCATCGGTATCCTGGATCATCCAATTAAACTCCTGAATCTAGTTCAAAGTTAATCCTATGAATCCAATCAATCAATCCAACCCATTCCTATCCAATTATCAATCCATAATCATCTAATCAAACAATCCATCATCCTAGAAAAAATTTAAGTCATAATCTAGGTCATCCTCACTTAAGTGCATCTTAGGGCATAGTGTCATCTTAGTCTTCCAGTCACTTGCATTCTCATACCCATCACTACCCAGTCACAGGCAAAGAAACTCATGGAACTAAAATAGTCCCAAGGTGGTCAACCTCAGTATCCTCTGAATCCACCCACTAATGGTGGCTATTTACAATCCAACACAAAAATCCACATACAACCTACCCCAAAAAAATCATGGTCAATCAACTTGAGCTGATTGTTAACAAATATCTTAGTGATCCTAGCAATGTGCAAATGATTGATCATCTTCTTGATGAGCGTGGGGAAAAAATCCTTGCCACACTTATTATGATGGGTACCAAGCCCCCACCAGGGTTTGATTTATCACAATATGTCAATATTGTAGAAGTTGAAAAACCAACCTAATAGACCCCAATGAACACCTACAAGCAATAGCCTGTCACAAAGAACGAAAGATGTCCAGAACAACAAAGATGCTCTACAAGCCTCAAGTTAAAAAATGCATTCAAAGAATGAATAATTACAATGAGATCAATCCTTAAGAAAGGAGATCAAACCCTAAAAGGAAACCCTAGTGTGCACACTTAATAAAAAAATAATAATTAATTATTAATGTGCCTAAGTTTAGCTTAAGTAAAACTAAAGTGATAAGTGAATTAATTAATTAACCAATATGATTAAATTAATTAAGTGAAATAACTTATTACTCTAACACCCCCCCTTAAGATGAACTTAGGAATTAGCTAAAACACTAGGAAAAGATGCATGAAAGAAAATATGGGTCCCGACAACAAGGTCTGATCAGGTACCCATGTACAAATGCAATGCAAACTAAACCAAATGGGGTAAAGGAGAAAACCCAGTGGGAAAAAAAATCCTTCCCAAAATAAAATGCAAAAAATAACTAAGTGATGAAAGATGGAGAACTCCATAAGACCCCCTAAGGACACCATCCATCACAAAGATAAATGAAAGAACCCCCCAGAAGAGAGGAAGAAATAGACCACATAGGCCCCCCATAATGAAGTAGCTCCAGAAAGACTGAAGAAATTGTATCCCCTAAAAGAAGTGAGAGGGAATAAGCCACATGAAAGAAATCTCTGAAGGTGAATTAGGTGTAGCCCAAGATTTCTCCATAGAAGCAGATGTGACCTCAACCAATGAAGAAGTCAAAGTAGGTGAAGACGAAAGAGACATCTCTAAAGATGAATGATCAACTAGGTCCTGCTGCATTGAAATGGAAGAAACCACATTTGTAGTCATAGACATATCAACAACTGCAACAGTAGGTGGAGAAGATGGAATGGATGGCTCAAGGATCTGAAGTGAGAAGACCAATGTTCAAGAAGCCAAATTTCTCCTCTGAATGATGATGCAAACTAGAAGTGTGATGAACACCTGTAGGAATAGAAACACCATCAGTAGAAAAATCTATAAAGGAATACAACCGAGATGAGTGATCCACCACCCCCATAGCAATAACTGCTCTACTCTCCAAGTCTCTAATGATAACTGAATCAGGTGTGAACTCCACAGATCTCCTATTGCCTCCATGTGTGATCTGATATATGGAAAGAAGGTTGTTCGTCAAATGAGGAACACACAAGACATCCTGAAAGGTGTTGTCTCCAAAACTAATAGACCCCTTCCCTGTTACACTCATGTATGTATTGTTTCCCATCAAAATAGGAGACATAGTGCAAGGGTCAAAGGAAGTGAACATAGACTGTGAAGATGTCATATGATGAGATGCTCCTTAATCTAGAAGCCATCTCCCTGATCCAAGACCTGAATAAGCACAAAGAGCATGTCCCTTCATATCTGATGAAGTATGTAAACCAGTTGTGCCCCTGTCATGCTGCTCTAAAGAAGAAGAATGAAGGGAAGGAGATGATGCAGACATCCTAGAAGGAAAATCAATTTGATGTTTCTGAAGAAGATGCTTCAACTCATCAATGTCCTTCTTGTAGCAACTATGTTATGCATGTCCTTCTCTCTTGCAATATGCACATGTAACCTTCTCCTTCTTAAATGATTTCCCCTTTGAAGAGGAGGATGAATCTGAGGACTCCTTTTTCTGCTCATGAGATTTGGAATACTTTTGTTTCTGTTTCTTTCCTTTGCCTATAGAAGCCTTCTGATCTTTGGGCTCCTTTGATGCAATAAGTTCCTGTGATGAAGAGGGTTTCAACTTGCCCATGATAGCCAATTTGGCCTGCTCTCGAGTGAGAGAAGATGCAAAATCATCAAAAGAAGGCATAGTAAATCTAGTACCAAGTTCATCCCTAGTGGCATAAAAGGTAGATACAAAAATTGAATAATCTAGTCCAAGCTTAGAAAGAATGGACAATATCAACTGAGAGTCTTCCTTTTGAACACCACACTGTGAAAGTTGCAATCAAAGAGACTTAATATTTGTGAAGAACTAATGGATGCTATCAAAATCCCTAGGATTTAAGCCAATAAGCTCATTCTCCAACTGAAACCCTCTCATAGTATCCTACTTCCCAAACAAAGACTCCAAAGTAGTCTAGATCTGATTGGATGTAGTGCAAGACTCCACATGGAAGAGTAGATTTGAAGAAATAGACAAGAATAATGTCCCAAAATCCATTATTCTCAACATTTAAACCATTTTCTCTTTTCAGTAGCACCTGTAGGTTCAACCTTTGTACCCATGGTCACCCTGTATAACCCTTTGTGCTTCAAATGAATCTCCATTTGTTTTTTCCAGCCAAAGTAGTTGAATGAAGTAAGGGGTGCAATATTATGTGAATCCATAATGAATAAAATAGTAAATAATCTCAATGAAAATAAATATCTCTTTGATCTCAAAAAAATGCCTGAATTGCACGTTTCCCAAGAAAATAACCAAGAAAGCAAAATTTAAGATCAAATAAGAATATTAGATACCTGGTAAACATTCTAGAAAATTAGGTCTAAGATCTATGGAGAACAATGAACCATATTTCTGACGCCTATTCATTTGCGCAAAACGGAGTTCGAATACAAAAGTTACGCCTCCCAGAGTGAAGACAACAACTTTTGACTTCAAAGGCCGAAAAATGCAAAAAAATTAAAATTAAAAAAAAAACACCAGCATCAATAGAATGGCATCGGAATCAGCTTTCCAACGGTATCTTGTTTTTGCAAAAATAGAGATTGTACGGCCTATTTATGCCCGATTTACTGAAACTGCTCAAAAAAGGCCAATAAGCCCTACATGCAGCACCTGGGGCTATAAAAAATTCAGCCCCTAGTCGTATGGTGACCAGGGGGTTGAGGATGAAGCCCTTGGTCACCAATGTGATGACACTAGGAGTTGGAAGGCCGGTGGGCTGGGTGCGGAGCTCCTGGTTCGCAATAGGACCATAGGGTATTGATTGAAGCCCGCGAGGGCTGGCGACAGGATGAGCAGCGGTGTGGCGGTGGTTGTGGGTTGGTGGCCACTGGGTGGCACTCCAAATTGAATTGGTCATGCGTATTTTAACCGCATTTTTTATCTCGCAATTTTTTTTGCCTTTTTTTCAATAGCTCCAAAATTGATGAAACGATAGTTGTTTCTAGGGTTTTTGGGCACTCTGATCATGATGGTGATGTCCATTGTGCCCAAAAATGCCCAAAAAAATTGGCTACCCCTAGATCTTGCAAAAAGATGCCTGGCTGAAACCCTTGCACTTGAAAATCACTAAAAGACAATATCCTTCAAAAGACGAATAGGCAGCTACAGATCTGAAGCTCTGATACCATGTAGATGTTGAAAAACCAACCTCATAGACCCTAGTGAACACCTGCAAGCAATAACTTGTCACAAAGAATGAAAGATTTCAGAACAACAAAGATGCTTTGCAAGCCTCAAGCTAAAAAATGAATTAAGAGAATGAATAATTACAATAAGATCAATCCTTACGAAAGGAGATTAAACCCTAAAAGGAAACCCTAGTGCACACACTTAATAATTAATAAATAATTAATTATTAATGTACCTAATTTTAGCTTAAGTAAAACTAAAGTGATAAGTGACTTAATTAATTAACCAATATGATTAAATTAATTAATTGAAATAACTTATTACTCTAACAAATATCACACCCCCTTCTCCAGTACAGGATCCACAAAGTTCTTAGGTCAATCTAGAATTATCAATCCCCCAAATCCCTCAGGTTACTTCATAGGACACATGGTATCAACACGGATTTGGCAATGATGTGTGTTATCAAATTCTACCCACTCATGTCCCAATTTCAATCATGGGTGCAACACTTGATCCTAATAATCCCCAAGGTCCTGAACCTAGAAATATCCATGGTCTTGACAATCCTCAAGGTCCTCACAATCCATAAGGTATGAGCATCTTGCAAGGTCCAACCCCCATACCATCTGTACCACCTCTCACATCAAATCAATCAAGAGTTAGTCAGCTAAAAATGTTGGAGGCAATACATATAATTCATTTTTTGTTATCCCTCCCCATATACCCCCCATCCACACACACCCATCAAAATTATCACCACCTCCATTTACATCTTAGAGTTAGCCTCAACGAAATCTGCTACCCCTGAATCAACCTCAAGGTAATCCACAACAACCACCTTACCAAAAAACACTATCACAACCACCTTACCAACAACCGCCACAACAACCATCATCACAGCCTCCACATCAACCCCAAATCCTACCACAACCTCAACAACCTCCTTTGCAACCCCAAGGAAACCCTACAACCACCATCACAACCACCTTACCAAAAACCACCATCACAACCACCTTACCAAAAAACATTATCACAACCACCTTACCAACAACCATCGCAAAAAACACTGTCACGGCCTCTGCATCAACCCAAATCCTACCACAACCTCAACAACCTCCTCTGCAATCCTAGGGAAACCCTACCACCCAATATCAATATCAGCTGCAACTTCTACCTCATCAAACCCCTCTGCAAAACATTTATTATCAACCTCCTCCTCTACCAAGTACTCCTAGACCGCAATCCACTACATCCAACCCCAACATCAATTAGTATTACTATAATTCACAACAACCCCAACAATAGCCACTTTACACTAATCCTCAAAAACCACCACAAAGCACTTACCATCAGCAATCCAATCCAAAATATCCTCCATATATTTCCCAACAATAGCCTACATCCGATTACCAATCCAGTCCATTTTACTATCAACAACCACCATCCTATCAATAGGGTGCCTCATCATCATACTACCAAGCCCCACCATTATACCACAATTTTTACACCAATCCTCAACCCACATATGTCGAGCAATATCAAC
The DNA here is from genome assembly GCA_007115665.2 of Sequoiadendron giganteum. Taxonomy (NCBI): domain Eukaryota; kingdom Viridiplantae; phylum Streptophyta; class Pinopsida; order Cupressales; family Cupressaceae; genus Sequoiadendron; species Sequoiadendron giganteum. The sequence goes on along the minus strand of CM021103.1, from coordinate 82,581,667 downwards.
ATACTTCATCATATCCTCCACCATCCTACAATCAATCCATTCCACCTCCACTTCCACCCTATCAAAAACATGCTCCTTATGATCAATACAATTTAGCAGGTCCTCCCCCATCAATATCAATGAATAAGGAATGGGAAGACATGAAAGCTGCTATAAAAGACTTGCAAGCTGGTACATCAAAGAAATCCTTCAAATTTGAGGACATTTGTCCTTATCCATTTGACTCATCCATTTCACTCACCCCCTTCCCTAAACATTTTGAAATCCCAAAATTTTCCAAGTACAAGGGGAAAGGTGATCCAAGAAACCACTTGCAAAATTTTTATATGCATTGTCAGGAGGTCCTACATAATGATAATTACCTCCTTCGGTTGGTCCCTAGGAGCTTAACAAGATAAAATTTAGATTGGTTCTTTGGTCTTCCGCAAGGGTCGATCTCTTCCTTTTCTGATTTTTCAGAGAAGTTTGTTGCACACTTCCATTTCAATCTTGAGGACATAAACACCTTAGTTATCCTAAAGGATAAATAGTGTGAGGGAGAGACATTTTCGATCTATCTACAAAGGTGGTGAGCCCTAGACAGTTGACTCAAATCTAGTGTTCTTGAGAAGGAGTTAGTGAGAATATTTTACGCGAATTCCCATCCTGAGTTGGCTCACAACTTGTGCCTCCATTATGTTACTACCTTCACAGAGGTAATTGAGAAGGGTACCACTTTTTAAAGAACCCTCATTGCTAAAGGTCTCATCAAAATCTTCAAAGAAGATAAAGATAAAAATTCTGGGGATAAATCACCCTACTAGAAAAAAAATAAAAATATTGTTAATGATGGTTTCACCAACACTAAGCATATCTAGGTAGCTAGCACTTCTCAGAGATTGCAATATGCCCCTCATCCACCATCAATTTCCAATGTCATATCCATACCACAAGGTGCACCCCATCCTCCTCCATAGTTCAACCAAACCCTTCAAGGGAATAATAAAAACACCTTCACTCCTTTAGGAGAGTCCCTAGATGCAATCTTCAAGAGGTTGTTCCAAGAAAATTAAGCGGTTACATATCCTGTTACTAATCCTTTTGATGAGTCAAAGCCAAAACTTGCATGGTATAGGGAAAATGAATATTGTGATTATCATATGATTAAAGGTCACACCACTAAAAAATGTCAAGGGATTAAAAGTTATATCCAAGATCTCATTGATCAAGGATATATTGTAGTGGATGCAAACCAAGCTACCTCATCCAATGATCAGTTGAAAATATATCAAAACGCCTTTCCCAAACATAACCAGGGTCCTAGCACCTCAAATGCAAACACTGGGTCTAACAATAATAACCAAAACAAAAACACAAACAACATTAGCTATAAGAATGTACAATATAAATATGAGAATATTGTTACATGCATTATCCAATTGGAGCCAAATGTGTGTATGATTTGAGTCAAAGGAAAAAATCCCCAATGTTGTCACCACCCAAAGAAAACGCATATCAATTCTTGGGCCTTCCACTTCATCTCAATCAACTCCTATAAACTCGTAGTAAAATATCCTTGATAATCAAGTGGCAAGACCCCTACACAAATATCCATCCTAGATTTGTTAAGTTATTCCCCAGTCCATCAAGATATTCTCACAAAGGCTCTACAGGACACACATGTGTTGAATGACATTGATCCTACCCAATTCCAGGCTCTAGTAGGACACTTTTCATCTACCTATCAGTTGGGATTTATCCATAATGATATGCTGCCAATTGATCCAACCCATAATTTAACACTCCACATTGAAGTCCTTGTCACCTAGCAAAAGGTAAAAAGGGTCTTGGTAGATAATAGATCTTCCCTAAATCTATGCACTTTAAAGTTCATAAAATAGGTGGGGTATACTCATGTTGTCCTAGAAAATCAAACCATTACCATCAAGGCATATGATAATGCAAAAAGAGAATCAAAAGGTATTATTTTCCTTCCAATCTAGGTTGAACCTGTCATGCAATACACCACTTCCCATGTCCTTGATCTAGAATTACCATATAATCTTCTCCTCAACCGCCCATGGATTCATGCTATGTAGGCCATCCCATCCACATATCATCAGTGCCTAAAGTTTCCATATAATGGGGTTGAAGTCACTATACATGTCGAACCCCAACCTTTCAAGGATTGTCGTGCTCTTGAGGCCTCTTTCTCACATTCATGATATTGTCCAGGAGTAGAAGTGGGAGCTCCTTAGGAATCACCATCCAATCCATCTTCTAATCCATCATCCAATACATCCTCCAATTTGTCCTCCACATCTGAATCCATCATCACCAAAGTCTAGATCATTGACAAGGGTTGTGGAGAGTATGAGATGTGTATTGTGCTTAATGTGGCAACAATGCCTCTATTTCCCTACACTTATGGTCAACCAACTCAGTCTTTACAAAAGAAAGAACCTATGACTAAGACCATTAGTTCCAATAATGTGGGTTCCACAACATTCCAAACTCTAGGAACATTACAAGATTAGATAGATGACATTAGCCAGTGGGTTTATAGAGAAGAGTCTGAGCCTTCACCTCCCCTCATTGAGTACTTCCAAGAAGTCTATCCACGTGCTTCCAAGTTAGCAAAAATATATAATTATCAGGGTGGAGGTTTTGGTGTTGAAGAACATGGAAGGCTACAACCCATTGAAACACCAATGCATCCTAAACACTCGAGGCTAGGCTATGATAAGAGACAAAAGGGTTCCACAACGTCTACTAGAACTTTGAATAACATTAACTTGGAAGATGATTTTCTTGAGGACGTACATGAAGAATATTCTATCATACTTTTGTACGACGATGTGGATCTTCCTTCCCTCTTTGATTCTACATCCATATTCTCTATTAGCCTTTCACTTCGTCACCCCGACCTCATTGATTGGGACCTATGAGGGAGTGCACCAGTTGACATATTTCCTTCAAAGGAAGCATACATACACCTTATCAGATTGGGGGAAGATGAACACCCTAACAACAAAAATGAAAAGACACAAAACAAAAAAAAACCATCAAGTGAAAACCTCCCTTAGACACTTCTTGATTCATCAAAAGTAAAAATAAAGGGTGCTCCACTAGTGAAAACCTCAATGAAGTGCTAGAGGGTGTGGATTCTCATCTTCCCCTTATTGAGACTCACTTTTTTGAATGGTCTTTGATCCTAATTGAAGAGACACAAGAAGTCAATCTAGGCATAAAAGAAGAACCTAAAATCACCTACGTGGCAAAATCATTTTCTGAAGAGGAGTATCTTGTCAATGTCAACGTTTTGAAATATGGCATCATCAAATTTGCATTGTATTAATATGCCAGGATTGGATCCCACTTTGGTCGTCTACCATCTTGATGTCCATCTAGATGTAAATCCAATCAAACATAAACTTAGAAAAATGCATCCACAAGTGGCTTTGCTCGCTAAGATGGAACTCGAAAAATTGTTAGTAGCTAGATTTATTAGGCCGATTGATTACTCAGATTGGATATCAAATATAGTAGCTATGCCCAAGCCTAATGGGGGCATTAAAATTTGCATAGACTTCAGGGATATCAACAAATTTTCTTTGAAATATGATGTCTTGCTTCCTAATATTGATATGTTAGTGGATCTCATAGCAGGTCACGTCGTGCTATCCCTCATGGATGGCTTCTCAGGCTATAATCAGATTAGAATTGCACCTGAAGACCAACACAAAACTACTTTCACTACCCCTTGGGGTACATTTTGTTACAATTTAATGCCCTTTGGTCTTAAGAACGTGGGGTAAACATATCAACATGCAATGAAAATCATCTTCCATGACCTCATCCACATTATATTGTTGTTGGAATAGCATAAGTTGCACTTAAATCCTAAAAAGTGTGTTTTTGGCATCACATCTAACAAACTAGTAGGCTTCATTGTTCCCAAAAGGGGTATCGAAGTTGATCTAAAAAAGGTAAAAGCTATAATGGAAATTCCCCTGCCAAGGAATCTAAAACTATTGAGAAGCCTACAAAGAAAGTTGCAATCTATCAGGTGATTCATCACCCAACTTGCTCATAAATGTTAGTCTTTTACACATCTCCTATGCAAGGATATAAATTTCAAATGGGATCCACAATGGCAACAAGGATTTGATAAAATGAACGAATATCTCACCAACCCACCAATTTTAATGCCCCCATTCTTGGAAAGCCGTTATTGTTATATATTTCGGCCACTGCAATTGCACTAGGGGAATTGTTCACCCAACATGATGAGCTCTCCAAAGAATGAGCCATCTACTACATCATTTGTACACTCATGGGATATGAGCTTAACTATTACCCCATGGAGAAAGCTTGCCTAACTATTGTTTTTAGCTCACAGAAGGTGTGTCATTACATGATCAGTCATCCAATCAAATTGATATACAAGGTTGACCCACTTAAATATATGTTATCAAGAACTTCATTAAATAGTCGTATGGCCAAGTGGGTTATGCTTCTCAATGAGTTTGATATTAAGTATGTGAACCATAAAGTAATCAAAGGGTAGGTTATTGCATATCAACTGGCTAATTCTCCCCTTGTAGGTGCTTATCCATTAGTAGAATAATTCCCTAATGAATTAGTCTTTGCAGTCTCAGAGTCAGATACATGGACATTTTATTTTTATGGTTCATACACTCAAAATGGAGTAGGTGCGGGTATCCTCTTTGTCACCCCTCAAGGTGACTATATCTTGAAATCATTCATGTTGGAATTCCCATGCACAAATAAAATTGTTGAATATGAAGCTTTGATCATAGGCCTTAGAATTATAGTTCAATGGAATATAACCCATCTGTGTGTTTTGGGTGATTCACAACTCATAATCAAACAAGTCAATGACGAGTTTCAAACTAAGGACGATAATATTATCCCTTATAAATGCATGGTTGATGAATTCAAGAAATATTTAATCCACATCCAGTTTGAGCAGGTCCCTAGATTATAGAATAAATCTTTTGATGCCATGGCCACTATTGGTTCTCTTATTGATATGCTTAAAGACCAAACGGATGATGAGTTCTTAGTAGAAAAAATATTAATCCCAACGTATGAAATTCTGGACAATGAAATGGTGTGTGACATTATAGGTCCTCAATCACCCTAGTACCATGATATTTACGCCTACCTACATGACAACATCCTACCACCTGATCTCACCCGTAACCAATGCAAATCTTTCATTCAATGTACTTCTCGCTACACAATCATAGAGGATACAATTTATCATAGAGGGTATGATGGCACTCTCCTTCAATGTATAAATGAATCAGAATCTCATGTTGTATTAAATGAAGTGCATAGCGGTGTTTGTGGAATGAAAGTTCATTCTAATAAGATGACTTTGGTGAAGAAACTCATCAAATCAAGATCAAAGAGCCAACCAAAGGACACAATTCAAACAAGGTAAACTTTTTATTTTCTTGTGTATTTGTTTGAATTAAGCTAGGTCAATCTTGAGTGTTTTGTTTGTGTTATTTTATTGGAATTTTTTTTTTTTTAATATTTTAGGGTTAGAACACTTGCACATAGAACAATTATGGACCTTATTTTGCTCTATTTTGTTAAAGGAAACCAAGGAGATCCCAATTCAATGGTTGAATTGAGAAAAGGGGATCTACTATAAGGTCTCCTAGGGTGTGATTGAAGACAAAAAAGGGGGTTCGCCACCAAGCAAAGGCTTGGAAAGAAGGAAATGAGAATGATATGTAAACCTAACTATGCAACCTAAGATATGAAACTGAAAATTAGAATAGTGAATTAAGAAAGAATAGAGGGGCACCTAGAAAATTGAATATGCTTAAAACAAGGTTTGCACTCCCAAAACTATGACTTTTGAAGCACACTAGCACTCATATGCCAGTAGGGGCAATTTAGTCCCATTTTAGGGTTTCAGGCTGGAACCAAAATCTAGAACTAGGGTAAGTGCATGGATTTGTGACACAATTTTGGCTCTTAAGATGCCACTTTTTTTCTGAAATCAGCAAAATTTTATTTTCACGAGAAAATGAAGATAGTTACGCTCAAAATTTCAAGATGCACCAAGAACAAAAGTTGAAGTGCTATGAGTCTAGTTTCTAAGCTACAATTTTTTTTGAAATTAATGAAGATTAAGGGTCTCAAAAAGGGGGGGCCCAAAATAGGTCCTATTTTTATAAAAAGAAGAACATGTAATTAGGTCATTGATCTCTATATGAAAATCACTTGTTAATAGTGTCTTGGGTATCTTCAAAGTACTAATTATTTTTTGATCAACCAATTTTTGTTCAAATCTCACAAACACAAATTTGAATCGATGTTGTAATAGTCAACTCCATCAACAATGTTGAGCATTAATAAGGAATCTAGAAGATTTTTGTAATACTTTTAGGGTTAAGATCTAGGATTGATTCATTTGTAATCCCTATAATCTTTTTATTATGAGGACCATAAAATTTCACATGGGTCATAATGAGCTTAGGATATTGGATTAAGGTAAGGAAACCCACAACTTGCACAAACCCATTGCTAGTAATACACCTTTCTTGTGCTATTCTTTTATCAATAGACATTTTTTTTCAAAAATCATCTAAATTCACATGCCCTTAGTATCTGACACCTCAATCTGACGGGTCCACCCTTGTGGGCCATTGCTTGAGGGGGGCCAACACCATGACACCATTTCATAATGGTGAAGCTTCGCTGTCTCCTCGCTTCGTGGGCCCACAACCCACCGACACTGTCATCTTCTTGCGGGTTTCCCATTGCAGTTGTCATCCACCATCTCACCACTGCAAAACATAATTTATACACAGCGCAACCACACTTTTCACCCACATGCACTTATTCATGACACCATGGACGTCACTTGTTTGGTCATTCCTAAATGGCATTGTTAACGACATCTGAACCAGTTGGTTCTTTGCGGGGTCATAGGCTGCCTCACTATTCGTAATGCTCCTCCCTAATGACTTTTCCGCAGCCAGAGAACTCGCCTCTTATTTTCGCATTACCACCTTTAGGCACAATATCAAGGTGACCATGTAGTAATTTTAAATGTGGAATTCTAATACAATGTCGATTATTAAGGGGCAACACTGCACACTGAAGCTTTCCACTCCAGTTTCCTCTCATTTGCACACTGTGGACGATGACTTTGCGGAGTCTGCACCTTCCCCGATCGGTGGAGGCTCGATTGTGAGATTCCAATCCACTAGGGAATTTACCTAAATGACGATCTCATGGCAGTCATCTGCTTCCACATGCCCGATGGAGTCCTCCTTTGTGGGGGACACCACCTCTAAAAAAAAACCTGCCTTACATATTCCAATGCAAAAACCCTTTCTGTCACATGTATTGGAAGTTTGTATGGTTGTAATCCCAATCCATAAAATATTAGCACATTATATTCTTCCATTAAGTATCAATCAACCAATTGTATTTCTTTTCCTAGTTACATGCAGTTTCTACATGACATAGGCAATCTAGGCATTGGAGTATTTGTAATTGCTTGATGCAATGGAGCCAAAAAGTAGTCTACAAAATGACTATAGTTCCTTCAAATCATGCATCTTTATCTCAGTGGTCCATTCATATACTGGAGCCATTTTCTTTTCCTCGACATTACTATAGGGTTGAATCTGAAGCTTGTTGGTCTGAAACATTCCTCTAAAATTTGAATAGAAAAAGATAGCACAAGTAGGTTGTGAACCTAAATGTCTTGGTGGAACCTGCTTTAATCATTAAAAATTGTTTATGCATGGATTCTACAATGTGTTGAATATAATTATATTTGACATGGTGAACACCATAATGGATATTAAATACCATTTCAAGGAGGCTTGCACTCACTTCCAAATTTCTATCCAGACCGAGGCAAAATGCTAGCATGGAAATAGTATCATGAACCCATGGTTTAAAAATATCCAAATTATAAGGAGGCTTATGATCACCTTTCAATTTGTTTCTATCCTGAACTATTTTATTTAAGAAAGCAATTTTCTCCTTTTCAAACACTGCTTCATAATCACTAGCAAGCTTTTCTAGGTCAGTGTGGACATTTCCAAATTCTTCGGTTGCAAACCCCAACACTTTTCCAAGTTCTTATGCATTAATAGATAACAATTCTTCTTGGCTATCTTTATTAACAATTGCTCTTTTGTTATCATCATAATTTTGGGCACAGACTATGATAAATTTTGGGCAAGGGAAAACCTAATGTAACATCATGTGCTCTAATCCAATTACCCATGGTGCACTAATACTATTAACTTGCATTTGCTTTGAAACCTTATTCTAAGATGAAAATCTAAGTTCTGAGGTAAGCTTACCATATATTTCAGGATCATAAATATCATGGTACCCATCAGTAAAACCTGGGCTTTTAAGCAATTCTGCATAATGTATTTTTTTATCGGACATTGCTCTAGTGGTACTAGTGGTAGACATGCTTATACAATGTGAAGTTGTGAAATTTGAATTCCCTAATACCTATTAGTCCTCCTTAATTTTTCTTAATTCTTAAGTCTCTAAACCCAAACTTCAAAATTTGACAAAATAAGATTTTTAGAAATGTCAAAGGATGAAATGTAGCCGTAGGAATTCTTTCACTTACCCAAATTCTGAGTCCCAACTCTTGAAAAGATTAATGCTGATAGTCATGGAAACTAGAATGGATTTGTTGGAAGTGGAACTATGGAATCCAAAACAGGGTGGTGCACTGCAATGAGCAATCTGAAGAGTGAAGACTGAAATCTCCCTGTGTGCTGACCCTCTCACTTAAAAAAAAAATCTTTGTACAATTTCAAAGTGCAAAGTGCTTTAAATGCTTTTTTTCTCGAAATTGGAACACTAAAGTGAATGAAACGTCTTAGGTCTACAAGTTGCAAATTCTTAACCGTTGATCTTTCTAAATCTAATAGTTATAGGGTGATTCTGGAGGTTTAAGTTGGCAATCCCATCGCTCTATGCATTTTATTACAGAATGTAACTACAACCATAAATCAAATGTTTGAATCCAATGGTTGAAACTTGATTAATTTATGATATTAAGTTAAAAAAATAAACATGACACATGTGTTTTAAAGTTGTTTTAAACATTTTTTAGCTAGGATTGGTATCAAGGCCAAGGGTCCAGTAACTTAACGTTGTAAAGGAATTGAAAACATCTCACCGTGTGTTGACCCTCTCACTTAAAAAAAAATCCCTTGATAGTTGACAGTTGACACTTCACAGTACAAAGTGCTATAAATGCTTTGTTTCTCGAAATTGGAACATTAAAATTTAAAGTGAATGAAACATTTTAGGTCTACAAGTTACAAATTCTTAACCGTTGATCTTTATAAATCTAACGGTCATAGGGTGATTCCGGAGGTTTAAGTTGGCAAACCCATCACTCTATGCATTTCATTATGGAATGCAACTACAACCATACATCAAATGTTCATCCAATGGTTGATACTTGAGTAATTTATGATATTAACTTAAAAAAATAAACATGACACATGTGTTTTAAAGTTTTTTAAAACTTTTGTGCGCTCGGATTGGCATCAAGGCCAAGGGGCTGGTAACTTAACATTGCAAAGGACTTGAAAAAATATCACTGTGTGTTGACCCTCTCACTTAAAAAAAAATCACTTGACACTTGACAGTTGGCACTTAGCAGTACAAAGTGCTTTAAATGCTATGTTTCTCGAAATTGGAACATTAAAATTTAAAGTGAATGAAACATCTTAGGTCTACAAGTTGCAAATTCTTAACTGTTGATCTTTCTAAATATAACGGTTATAGGGCGATTCCGAAGGTTTAAGTTGGCAAGCCCATCGCTCTGTGCATTTCTTTACGGAATGCAACTACAACCATACATCAAATGTTCATCCAATGGTTGAAACTTGAGTAATTTATGATATTAATTTAAAAAAATAAACATGACACATGTGTTTTAAAGTTGTTTTAAACTTTTGTGCGCTAGGATTGGCATCAAGGCCAAGGGGCCGGTAACTTAACGCTACAAAGGACTTGAAAAAATCTCACCGTATGTTGACCCTCTCACTTAAAAAAAATCACTTGACACTTGACAGTTGACACTTAGCAATACAAAGTTCTTTAAATTCTTTGTTTCTCGAAATTGGAACATTAAAATTTAAATTGAATGAAACATCTTAAGTCTACAAGTTGCAAATTCTTAACCGTTGATATTTCTAAATCTAATAGTTATAGGGTGATTCCGGAGATTTAAGTTGGCAAGCCCATCGCTCTGTGCATTTCATTATGGAATGCAACTACAACCATACATCAAATGTTCATCCAACGATTGAAACATGAGTAATTTATGATATTAACTTAAAAAAATAAATATGACACATGTGTTTTAAAGTTGTTTTAAAATTTTGTGTGCTAGGATTGGCATTTGAAAATTGGAACATTAAAGTGAATGAAACGTCTTATGTCTACAAGTTGCATATTCTTAACCGTTGATCTTTCTAAATCTAATGGTTATAGGGTGATTCCATATGTTTAAGTTCGCAAGCCTATCGCTCTCTGCATTTCATTATAGAATTATTTTTGTGTGAAGAGTCAGAGTGTAGTTTTTTTTTTTCTACCGAGAGTTTTCAGTGCAGAGTCGAATGGCCAGGTCTTCCAAGCTTGTCAATGGCATTGAGGTTTCTATGGCGAACTTGGCTTGGTTTGGGGCCGATAACCCCATCTCTCTTCAGACAACGGAGAGTGTAACTTCCTTTAGGGCCATCACAGACCAAAGGCTCAAGCAAATTTTGTTAAATTATGTGTCACTGGTGTTAGTGGCTATGAAAATGGTTCTAGGTTCCGATAACCTAGAAAGTAGAGAGTATGGAAGAGATAATTTGCAGGTCTCTTCTCGGTTCTTAGCCTCTTTATTGGAAAACTTGGTGCCGAAAGCAGAAGCTAGAATCTTAATGTTCAAAATGTTTAAACGTGACTTGCTTAGAGGGATGGATGAGATTCTTCGTGTGGTGGTAGAAGGCAGAGGTTGTTCATGACCTTGCAACATGGAGAGAGTGGGAACGAAGGATACGGTGAACATATACCTATTTCCCCTGGATTTGCAAGGACCTGCATTAATGCACCATCGGATGATTGTTGTGGTTGCTGTGATTTTTCTTAAAAAATTCTTTGGTCTAATGGTGATCGATGGTGAGGATTGGAAGGAGGATTTCAAAGAATTTGCATGGTCAAATAATTTTTTGGAAACTAGTGAACTGGTGATAGTTCTTTTATATCTCATAGATGATAGTTTTTGGTTCGTCTATTCTTTGTTAGTCTCGTCTAGTTAATTGATGTCAATATTACTAATGGGAATTTTTGGTTGGTATTTACTGGGGTTTTTTTGATATCATTTGGTTGTTGTAAATAGAATTTTGATGGGAGGGGTAGCATGATATATTTTTTCTTAAATTACCTGCATGGTAGACACATTTACTTCAGACTTATATTAATAAAATATAACTCTTACGTATCAAAAAAAGAAAAAGAAGTCAATAACAACAACATTTAGTGTTTATACTGTTTTCTATCACTTTGATGGCAACTTTCTTTTTTCATTTGTATTGCTTTTTGTTTTAGTTTTAAATCTGAATGCATTTATTTTTTTAAATAGATATACCACAAAAATAAACCACACTTTGATTTTATGATTAATGCAAATTGTAGAAATTTGTGTGACAAGATCCATATTATAGCCTACATTGCATCCATAAATAGATTTGAAATCCCATACTCATAATCCTTCCCCCATTCCTAACAAAATTCAATACCATCAACATCGGCCTAACAATTCTTTATCGATGGAACCCCCGTCATAGCCCCGTTGATGGCCCAAAGAAAATAGCTCACAACCTAGTATTAGTGTAGCAATACTCTATCAGGATGACTCATAAGGTGTGCTCCCCGATATACCGATAGAGTCAACAAAAGTAAGCACATCGTTGTAACACATAAACATCGGTGGAACGAATGATTGCACTCCCCCGATGGCTCGATATAACCATGAATTATCAAGTGCATATTGCATAAAGTATATTACTTAATTTCTCAAAGGAAAAAAAAATTGAATATATTAATAGACACTAAAGTTTTGAACTCAGAAAAAAAATCTTTACTATAAGTGTAAATGAATAACGAAGAATAACACAACACAATCATTTATTTTATTTCAACTGAATTTCAATGTAACATTATTACATATCGTTTTGAAGACGAGTAGCTGTAGAGCAGGAAAGCTCATGTTTTGCATAAATAATATATGTCAGTGTGTCACTTTAGTACTTTACATAGATACAATTTAATAATTTATTCCAAGTTGTTGCTCATTACAATGGATTACAAAATAATTCCAATTTCCAAGCTTCTACTGCTAAAAACTTACTTCAAATGTAACTCTAAAAATAAATCCATGATTCCAAGCTTTCGTTGGTGACAATGTAATACAAATGTGGCTCTGAAAATAAATGCATGATTCCAAGCTTTTGCTGATGGATTTTCCAACCATGCTAGGGGAAGGGGGTTCTAATCATTCTGGGGAAATGGGACCTGTGAAGATACAAAATGTACTTACCCCCTTTGAGAACCAAAGTCATGTAGAAGATGTAATACACATATCTCTTTAAAAATAAATGAATGGGGCTTTCCTGGCCAACCATGCTGGGGAAATGGGAGTTGTTAAGATATAAGAGGAGAAGAAAATATGCTCCCATATTTTGCACATAGCTTCCATGCATTGGTATAGCACTTACCTCCATCAGAGCTCCTCATCCTGGTTCAAAACCTGTCTGAGAAGTTAGGTTAACCAAATCAACTTCTTTCCAATTCCACCCATTTTGAACTTGAAGGAAATTTGTCTTTTACTGATTACTCTATAACTACATAACTGTAGGCAGGAGAATTTACAGTATCCCCAATAATACCGTATAATCTTCTTCGTGAATCCTTATTAACCCTAGAAAATAAAAACCCTTATGACACTATCTACTATTCACTGAATCACTACCCCTATTTATGGGCCACGAGTGCCTCTACCAGCCTGTGTATAATGATAATCATGATTTGTGTACAATTAAATTTGTAATTTGATTGACGTCTGGCTACATGCCAACTGTACCTCAAGTTGACAAGCTGTCAAAATTTGTCAAAATCACTAGTGCCACTCAAATTTCAAATGATATGAAATCATTACAAATATTGTTTCATTAAAGCTATGAGCTATCTAAGAAATCGCTTCGGATGTTCATATCACATATGGCATTAATCGCCGCCACTGCCAGCACTAGCAATACGACAACCACACTTTCTTCAAAAAGATTGAGAATTTCAATTAAATGAAATGTACAACATCAAGGCATTGAAAAGATAGAATGAGTGATGAGCAATGAGCCTTGATCTCGCCACATGTCTGCATCTAACGGTTCTAGTGTTATTCTGAATATTTCAATTCACAAGTCTAGTGCATCAGAGATTTACTTCTGGAATGCAACTCTTTTTGCTTGTTGGTGTACATATTTGTCACTTTAACCATGAAATTAGATGCAACATATTTGTGAAAAATAGGTAAAGAAAAGCGATAGTTTCTCTTTTAGCAAATGGTCAATTAATCCGAACACATTGCACAAAGTCTCAGAGATGAAAATATATGGATTCTGACCTAACAGATAAACATTGAAGAATAATCATGAAGAAACACAATTCATTAATAATTAAAAGGAAGCATTAATAAATACACAGATTTAGAAATATATTCTTTTATCTCTCTAAGGCCAAAAATGTGGATTCACAAACCCATCACCCCATATCCTGTACAATTAAAAAGCGCTCAAAATATGAAACACAATTCATTCATAATTAAAAGGAAGCATTACTAAATACATAGATTTAGAAATATATTCTTTTATCTCTCTAATGCCAAAAATGTGGATTCACAAACCCATCACCCCACACCCTGTACAATCAAAAAGCGCTCAAAAGTTGAAACACAATTCATTCATAATTAAAAGGAAGCATTAATAAATACATTGATTTAGAAATATATTATTTTATCTCTCTAATGCCAAAAATGTGGATTTGTAGACACAGACCCGTCAGCTCACACCCTGTACAATCAAAAAGCGCTCAAAAGCTAAAATTACCCCCCTCTTATCATTACGTCTCACAAAAGGATTCATGCATGTTTTTAAACCGCTAGAGGTGTCAAGACTCTGTACAGTTCTAATTGCATTTCCATAACTAAATTGTGAAATTTAGCATGTTCTTCTTCTTCTAAAATGAAAATCACCCTGTTGTACTCGGCATAGCTGGTTTTCTCTTTCCATGCCATTGAACGCAGCTGGGAAATGATGTCGATTTGCTCTTCTTTAGGCCAATTCAAATATGGTTGGATGATGGCCATAGGTTCATCTTCCCATTCCCTGATATTGCCAGGAAGTACCATTTTGAGGAAACTCTGAGTCTGGAGATGAAAATGCTACCACCTTTCCTCGTATGCAAACTCACTTAACTTCATTGACAACAAGTGACCATTTATTTGCCAAGAAAAAAGTGCCAATCTGCTACTAAAGATTATGTTAAAACTCAAGTTGGCATTTGAAAGCATTTGAGAAGACATCCCTTAATGGCACCGTATAATTCATTAAATGTTAATGAGATGACACTTCAAAAGTTGTGCATCCCGCCTAGGTCACCCCATCGTTGAGAAACAAAACTCTATAACCATTTGTAGGGTAATAGAATCTAAACCATTGATTTTTATAAATCTAATGGTTCTAGTGTTATTCTCGAGGTTTCAATTCACAAGTCTAGTGCTTTAGAGATTTACTTCTGGAATGCAACTACAGTCGTCCATCAAAACATTCATCAAACGGTCCCTATGATTTTTTATTGGCATATACGTTTATTTCGCCACTGAATTTTTTTATTAGTTTGAGATTTTTTTTAATTCACCAATGAAAATATATATTTTTTAATCGCCAACAATTTTTTTTTTCTATTTTGAAAACAAGATTAATTCGCCGATGGAAAAAAAATTTTGGTTTGAAAAACGGTTTTAATCACTAATGAAAAATATTTTATTTGATTAAAATAAATTTCAATTCACCACGGTTTTCTACAGACTTCTAGGGATTATAAAATATTCGCCAATTGGGATTTTTTTTTCCCGAAAAATGAAAAAATTCACCAATAAAATTAATTTTTTTTATCTGGAAGTATACAAGATTCGCCAAGATTTTACACCTTCGCTGAGGGGGAGGTTTCTTAAAGTTTTCCCTGGATGATAAGATGTGGGATAGGTGGAGATGAAGAATGATATTCCATATTAATACATTGAATGTAGAGACATAAGGGATATAGAAGAAATAAAGAATTAATGTGCACACACAATCCATGATTAAGAAAGAGAAATGATGTTGAGGAGAATTAAGTAGGGGATGGGATAGGGATAAATTGATTTGGAATTAAATAATTGAACTACAATATAGAGAGCACTTAATTTTATATAGCATGGGATACTATGCACCAAGGTATGAGGAACTAGGGTGACTGTGCATGCATAGAACTAACACAACAAACAAACAAGTTGTTCAAACATCCTACAAAGTCACAGAGGGATCTTTGGAGTGGTCAATGTTGGAAAACCACAATCATAAGAGGATACCCCAATATAACACAAGATCATAATAAATCTTGGTGGGTACAATGCAAGACAATCAAGAAAGCATGAACATGAAAATCCATGATATGCCCCTATTTATACCAGTCAAAGAACACCATGATATGATGGATTGTGGTGACCTTGAGTAGGTATAGTAGGAATCTCAAACGATAAGAAAAATGCAAAAGCACCAAGAAATAAAATTGTATTTCACTATCTCAAATATCTTTTTCTCAATCATTTTCTTTCCAAAATCATGCTTACTTCCCTTATGAATACATGATATAAAATTTGATAACCCACTACATTGCAAACACTTTTCATTTAAACAATTATTTTTATAAAAAATGCAACCATTATCTCTAGCACATAGAAATAAATCTAATAAGTCCCTTGATGACCTTGGTAGTTGCATTACAACACACTCTTGTGGCATTTCATTTGTATGCAAACTAGAACAAATATTGCATAATATTTCATGATACATAGAAAACTCCACATGATATTTGCAACACCCTAAAGTGTAAATTTTTTATACATATCATATTTGTAAAGTAAAATGGATATCCATTTTGTTTTAGTAAATGGATATTTGTTTAAAAATCTTGTATTCCTATGCAAAAACAAGCTTTACAAAATGGATATCCATTTTGTGAAGCTTGTTTTCGCATAAGTGAAAACAAACTTTGCACAAAACAAATCATGTACCTGTGTCGATCATAACAAATATCCGTTATGTAGATAAAATGGATATTCATTATGTAGACAAAATGGATATATTTGTTATATGCAACTTAAAACATACCCAACATATACAAAGTTATATATATATTCAAAACAAAATAGGTACCTATATTCAAGAAAATGGATATCCTTATATTGAACTTATAACACACCAGCATTAAAATGTTCTAATATCTATTATATTATATATTACATATTATTTTATATATTATATTAGATATTGTGTATTATATTATATATTATATAGTATATATTATATTAATATTAATATATTTAATATATATTATATAAAATCTAAACAGAGAAATGGAGATAGGGAGAGAGAGGTAGAGAGATGGAAGGAGGGAGAGAGGGAGGGACAAAAGGAGGGGAGGAGGGTGATAGAGATATGTAGGATAGGATGGATAGGTATAGAGAGAGTTAGGGAGGAAGGGACGGGTAGGTGAGGAGAGGTAGGTATAGAGAGAGTTAGGGAGAGAGGGAAGGGTAGGTGGAGGGAGAGAGAGAGAGGGAAGGAGGGAGATAGGGAGTGGTAGGGTGGGATGGATAGGTATATAAAAAGTTAGGAAGGGAGGGAGGAATAGGTGGAGAGATGTGGTGTATGTGTGAGGGAGATAGGGAGTGGTAAGGTGGTAGGGATGAAAGAGGGAAGGATAGAGATAGGGAGTGGTAGGGTGGGAGGGATAGGTATAGAGAGAGTTAGGGAGGGAGAAAGGGGTAAGTGGAGAGATGTTGTGTGTGTATGTTTGGGAGAGGGAGAGAGAGATGAAAGGAGAGGTAGGTATAGTGAGAGTTAGGAAGAGAGGGAGTGGTAGGTGGAGATAGGTTGTGTGTGTGAGTGAGAAAGGGAGGGATAGTTATAGAGAGAATTAGAGAGAGGGAGGGGTAGGTGGAGAGATTTTGTGTGTGTGTGCGAGGGAGATAGGGACTAGGGTGGGAGGGATAGAGGGAGGGAGAAAAAGATGGAAGTATGGAGATAAGGAGTAATAGGGTGTGAGGGATAGATATAGATAGTTTAAAGGGAGCAAGGAAGGGGTAGGTGGAGAGAGGGAGGGAGAGAGAGAGGGAAGGAGGGATATAGGAAGTGGTAGGGTGGGAGGGATATAGGGAGGGAGAGAAAGGGGAAAGGAGGGATATATGGAGTGGTAGGGTGGGAGGGATAGCTATAGAGAGAGTTATAGAGAGATGAAGGGGTATGTGGAGAGAGATTATGTGTGTGTGTGAGGGAGAGAGGGAGGGAGATAGGAAGTGGTAGGGTGGGAGGAATAGAGGGAGGGAGATAAGGAGAGAAGGATGGAGATATATAGAGGTGGGGTTGGAGAGGTAGGTATATAGAGAGTTAGGGAGAGAGGGAGGGGTAGGTGGAGTTAGGTTGTGTGTGTGTAAGAGATGGAGAGAGAGAGAGAGAGGGAGTGGTAGGGTGGGATGGCTAGAGGGATAGAGGGAGAGGGGGATATAGGGAAGGAGGGAGATAGGGAGTGGTAGGGTTGGAGTTATAGAGGGAGGGATAGAGGGAGAGAATGAGGGATATGTACAGGGAGAGTTAGAGAGAGAAGGAGGGGAAGGTGGAGAGATGTGTTGGGATTATGGAGCCTTGCAACATGATCATGAAGTATGGATGGTTTGTGTTGGTTGTTCCTATGTTGTCATTGATGTCAACATGGTGATAACTATATGGGAAGTCTACCTAGGTTACCAAAAGTTGTTCTCTGTTGGTAATATTTTATTGTAATGGATTAGTGTGTTGTTATTTAAGTCTAGAATTCACTGCAAGATCTGATATGACTGTAATATCTTAACCATGTTATCATGATTCATTTAGACAAATATATCCTAGATCTTGAGATGTTTTGTATTGTGAGTAGAAAGTTATATCTGATAGAGTTCAAAGTTATGTATCTTACTATTGTTCTTTGCTTGGTATATCAGTGTGGGAGACTCTCTCTTTCTATATTTCTCAACTTCTCTATCCTCCCTCCCTCCCCCCCTCTCTCTCTCTATATATATATATCTCACTCTCTCTATCTCTCTCCCTCTATTAATTTTCTATATCACCTGGACTTTCTCTCTCTATTTCTATCTTTCCATCTCTCCCTCTTCTTGTCTATTTATCTCATTATCTCTATCTCTCTATCTTATTTACTCCATCTCTCGTACTCTCTCTACCTCTATACATATATCACTTCCTATATCTTTATATTTCTCTCTCCATCTCTCCTTCTTTCATTGACTCCCTCTTTCTATCTCTATCTCTCCCTCTCCCTCTCCCTCTCTCCTTTCATCCCTCTGTTTATATTTATCTCTCTGTCAGTCTTTCTTTTTATTTGTCTTTTTCTTTGTCTCCCTCTCTCTCACCCTCTCTATCTCTCCTTTGTATCATTGTTTTCCCTCTCCCTCTCCCTATCACTTCCTCTTTCCATATCTCTCTAATTATCTCTCCTATCTCTATTTCTATCACTCCATCGGCCTCCCTTTCTATCTATTCATACATATCTATATCCCTATCTATATCTCTCCATATATCTCTTACTCATACACACACACACACACACTCCTTGTTTACCTCTCCCTATCTCTAGCTCTCCATATTTAAATTCTTACATATCTTTTTCTATCTCTATCTCATTATCTATCCATCTCTCTTTATCCGTATATCTTTCCCTCTCTCTACCCCTCTCTATATATCACTTCCTATCTCTATATTTATATTTCTATCTCCCCCTCTCTCATTCTCTCCCTCTCTCCCCATCTCTATATAATTATCTCTTATAGATCTATATCTATCCCTTTGTCCTCTCTCTTTATCTCTCCCTCTCCTCCATCTCCATCTCCATCTCTATCTCTAAATTCCTCTTTATCTATATCTCCTTACCTCTCTCTCCCTCTCTCCCTATTTCAAATGTATCATTAGCCTATTGGTAATGGGGCCTTATTATCTTCCTGATTCAAAGGTTTTTTTTTAGTTGTATTCGTCGTAAGTAGATGCATATTTGATTTGAAGCCATCAATTCTCCATTGAAACCTTTGTTGCACAAAAAATAATAATTTTTAAATAGCCTACCAATTGACCTCATGTATACTACACAAATGTATGTAAACAATAAAAAGAGGAATATAATAGTTTTCTACAAGTGTGGACATATGTAAATTTATGGAGAATCTTTGAAGTATATTGCTTTAGTTGAACAATAGAACCTTTGACTAAAGCCTCATCAAAAACAAGTTCCTTGAATTTATTAGGAAGCAAAGCATGATGTGTGTGTAAACCATTAGATAGTTGAACTAAGTATTTGACAAGTGTAGAACGATCTTGTTGAATGGGTTTGATAGATGTAACCTATAAAACAGGGTCCAAAACTAATATTCCTGCAAGAATATCGGTAATGGCATTTGTAGTTAACGTTTTCATAATGTTATAATTTGAATTAATTATGAGGAATTGGCCCGCGACAAGTTGAAATATGATAATTAGGTTTTACAAATTAACGAATCTTGGTACCATTAAGTTAAATTTGAGTTGAAGAAATTGACTTGTGAGCAAATTGAAATATGCTATTATGTTAATGTTTAAAATGCAAATTTGTTCCTAGAAGATAAAAAAATATGGAAAATAAGCTTTCTTTATATATGATCAAAACCCTTACAGCATAAATGTATGCGAAAAATAGACCAAAATTTATCTTAATTGATCAAAACCCTTACAACATATAAATATGCACAAACATTAAGAATTACATTATATATCATAGAAATGAAATGATAAAATATAGAGCATAAAATATAAAATATAAAAGAATAAAGATGCATATTTTTAAAATGTGGTGGTAAGTAATTTAAATAATATAATTTGTAAATTTTTTATTTATATAGGATCAATTCAATATTACAATTTAAACATATTAAGAATAGAAATACAAATTTTGGTTAACATAAGTTTATTCATAATTATTGTATACTATATAATAAATTTAATATTTATTAATATTTGCACAAATTGATTAACGAGCTAACACAACACCAAAATATTCATTATTAACTTTACAATGAGCATCTTTAAAAAGAGATGTACGAAAGAAGTGTCTTTATTTATTGTAGAGAGATTATACATAGATAGGTATAGCTTGGTTATAAAATGACAAAATAGTAACTTATTTCTTTACTTGAGTTTACATAGTAACAAAATAGTTTAACATCCTTGTTTACATAGTAAAAAGAAATAATTGTTTCACATATTTTGCAAATACATCTCATATGCATGGATGATAGAAGAGGTCACTTCATTTTGGTAGTGTTGATTATAGTAAACCTCTCTAAGGAAGGTATATAAACCCTCAAGTTTTATGTAACTATCTTGAAATGTTGTCAACGATTCTTGATTTTTTTTTATATCCATTGCTTCAAAACATGGGGTTGTTTTGCATGCAAGTTTGAACTTGCATACAACTACATGGAAACTATTTGTAATATGTGAGGAAATATTTTGAGCATTAGTTCCAAGACATTCTGATTTATTGACAGATGGGCATTTCTCTGGTAGCATGGTTGCAGAATCTATTGGAATGAAGGGGGTATGCATATGTTTGGTTGTATCTTCACTAGAGATTGAAATGATGACATTATTATTTACATGTGTAGCCATGTCTTGAGACAAAAATGAAAACATAGAAGGTGTACGAATAAATCAAGATGTAATTATAAGAGGTGTAATATAAAATAAATAAATTCAAACTGAGTCAAAAGTAAAAACATGTTAATTCACATTTTAGAAAAAAAAAGATCATTATAAATTGGAATATCTATAATTAAATTTATGTATTAATGTAATTAAAAAAATAATAATAATAATTAAAATATTTAAATAGATAGATTTTTTAGTAAGTTATTATAATTATTTCAAAGTAAATTAAAAATTATGAATTTTTTGAAATATAAATATAAATATAACTATTTAGACTAAGCAATCATAATATTATTTTAAAATAAATTTACATTATATAAAACATAGTATATAATATATTTTAAAAATTAATAATAAGTCCAATAAATTTATTATCAAGCTTCACAATTTAAATTGTGTGTATATATTAATAGTTATTATTAAGTATATTAAGAATGATATGACCTTGGTAGATGCCTAAGAAATAATTACTATAGATAAGGCAAAAAAAAATGACATAATTATGAAATCTAGCAAAAGTGAAAGAGATGTAAGCATACTCAATGCTAGAAATGAAAATAGAAGGGACACTCCTAGTGAAAATGGAAGAGTGAAATATCTGAATGCAAGTCATTCAAAAAATAATGCTTCCTGAGATCTTGAAAACATTACAAAGATGATAGGAACTACATCTATGGTGTACAATAAAGACTGTAATATTGAGAAAGTAAAATCCTCAAAGAATATTCCATCCAAAATTAACTAAGAGAGGACTACAAAGGTTGTGGAAAGAGCGATGGATGAAGTGGTTGCAAAAGGTAGTAATTTTGAATAGAATGCAAGGTATAAAGGAAAGAAACAAAAAGATAAATCAGACACTAATGACATGTCTTATGTGAAGAAATCTCCAGCCTGAAAATAAAAAAGTTGCTTCTCAAAAAAATATTGCCGAGAGTCATGGTCATAATCTAAAGAAAACAATGAGCTCTTCTATTGTAGGTACAATTAAATCTTCAGAAAAGAAGGAAGATATTAATTGAATCACTAGCAATGATTGGTCTCAAGGTTCATATGAAATTAATGGTAGAAAGGATAATTTTGTTAGTTGCCACAATCAAAAGAAGATTGCTAATGATGTCTATTTAGATAGTTAGCATGCAAAAGGGGAACATGGAATTGATAGTAATCTTCTAAAACCTCAAATGGTAGGGAGAACTCATGATGGAGTAGTTATGAATAGGGTAATAGGCATAAACACTATCGGTCCAAAAACAAAGACTATAAAGAAAACTAAGGTTGATAATCATTCTAAGAAGAAGCGTATATCACTTTTTAGAAGTACCAGTGATGTGAGTACAAAGGGAGATAGCAGATCTGATTCCTACATGGGGAGCTCATCTTCAAAGAGCTCTGCTAGCGACTCTTTAGATTCACATGATTCAGATATAGGAAAAAGAGAAAATATCGAAGATCCAATCAATAAAACCTCAGACACATTGAGAACCTTCAACGAGTGGTAGGATTTTTTATATGAATAGAGCAAAATGAAAACTAATAAAATGCTACATAATTCAAAATATTTCACTATTATTATAAAATATATAAAAATATTTTATAATATCAATGTTGTTTGTACAATGCACATTAGAAAAATAGAAACTAATAAAATGCTACATAATTCAGAATATCTCAATATTTTAAATTATGACTTATGGTTTAGGTTAGTTCTATCTTTTATTTTTAATTTTTTTGGTATTCTTTTTGTTTATTAATAACATTCAACAAATCCTTGTTGTGGGTTCTCAAGAAGGACCTTTTGATATTGAATAACTAATAACTGATTGCTTCATGGGAGAACCCAAAGCAAGACTAGTACTAGAACCACTTTGCATTGAGTATGCAACGGGTTTTGGAGAGTCTTGCAATGCAATTTCTAAATAGTATTGAATACTAACAGACTGGTATATTTGCAAATTTACTTCTATTTGGTATATAGAGGTCTTTGAGTAAGTAAATGATGGTTTATCCATGTCCTTAATTTGGAAAAATAGGAGATTATAAAATTTATATTATGAATATGTTTTACTATTATATTTATCCTTAATTTTATTATTTTATATTTATAATATTAATTATAATCATATTACAAATAAATACTATTATATACAATAATTAGTATCATTATATTATATATAATTTAATTTATATTATATAAATTATATATTAAATATTAATTATATATTATATTATATTTGTATTTAATATTTTTTATTATATATTATATGATATTTGTATTTAATAATTCTTAATATGAAATATAATATGTAATAAGTATAATCATAATAACATTTTAAATATAAATTTACATTATATAAAATATAGCATATAATAAATTTAAAAAAACAAAGTTGTACCAAGTAAAAAAAATAAAATTAAAAAATGCAAAATAGTAAAAAAATGAATAATAATAATGTAATTTGTATATATAAAATATTATAACAATAATAAGTATCATTATATTATGTATAATTTAATTTATATTATATAAATTATATACTAAATATTAATTATATATATTATATTATATTTGTATTTAATATTTTTTATTATATATTATATTATATTTGCATTTAATAATTTTTAATATAAAATATAATATGTAATAAGTATAATCATAATAACATTTTAAATATAAATTTATAATAAAATATAGCATATAATAAATTTAAAAAAAATCAAAGTTGTACCAAGTAAAAGTTATTTAAAAAATAAAATGTAAAATAGTAAAAAGGGCAAAAAAAAGCAACTAACATGCAAAATAATAAATGAATGGCGAAGATGAATCTAATTGTCTAGAAACCTTTTTTAAGGAGCTTGAACCATTGATCTAACAAATTAGCTTGTGCTTCATATAAGGAACGCCTTCGCCATAATTAAAATAAAATTATATATTACAATTTTTTTTATTAATTTAAAATTTAGAAATTAAAAATAATATAACATTATTAAATTTTAAATTAATACTTTTGGGTGTCAAATTTTGGTTATGTTAAATAAATTAACATTAAAAATCGCTTAACGTCTCATTCAATTTTGACACCATTCGCATCAATTAATTAATTCATAAATATTAGTACTTCCATTAAAATACACAAATTAATTAACTTTGCCTTGTGCATTTATCATATCTTTGTTGAGATCAAATCTCAGCATTCATTGGGTACCTCTCCGGCCAACTAATTTATGTACAAGGAAAAAGCAAGAGAGAAATGCCATTAATATATTCATAATATTATACTAAAACAGATTTTTGCTTCTAAACATTAAAAAACATGATAAGAAATGGGAGACCTCATTTTTTTTTTTGAAAGCAAGCTCCCCTTACCTTTTTTTTTATTGAAAAAAAGAAGCAAAAGAAATTACAACAGAAGCATGAGCAACACGCTGTTAGAAATCACGACAGAGGTGGAGAGAGCAGCAAAGTGCTGCCAATAGCTGATCAGAAATAAACAGCAATAGCAAGAGTTTCAAAAAGCATCAAGGCAAAATGCCAAACTTGACCACTGCCACCACAGAGGAAGAAAATCACCACCAAGAAGGAAATCCCATCATACAATGAGCATGATCCCAAATAGAAGGCAGCAGAAAGTAGACCACAAAATCCCATCAAAAGCCGCTTAGCTTTCATCCCACTGAGAGATGTCACGAACTGTTAGTATCCATTCCCTGTGTAGACTGCTGAAAGGAAGGCCCGAGTTGAGACTCTAGTTGAGATAAAAGGTGTTTTGCTTGAAGGTAATGAGCACTACCCTTCTTTTCCAGGTCATTGGTTAACCACAACAAGAAAGTATACAGATAGGTACAAATAAATGATAGTTCTATTGCAAGAGGAGAGAAGGTACGAGCTAGCGTAGCTTGGCATTGAATCCTCCAAATGACTTTTAATAAGATAAGCCTACAAGAGTTGGAAATCACATTATGCAACATTGAGGATCCAAGAAGAGTGGACTTCCACGACCAAGGGAAGTGAAACACGACAGATAAGGCTGAGAAAAGGGCAGTCCACAACTTTTTAGCATGGAGACACAACCAAAAACAATGTTTGACAGTTTCAACCTGAGTACATTTTAAGTTTGTTTATTTAACAGAAATTTCATTTTGAATCTGATTACTGTTATTTTGTGGAGTCACATGAATTTTGGTAAAATGATGTTTATTTTTAGCCCTCCTCTTTTTTATGATTTATTTTGGTAAGAACATGGGATTAGACTATTTAAATATATCGCTTAGTCAAATGACGTGTTAAAAACTCTTGTGAAAGTCCTGTTAAAACTCCTGTGAAAGTCCTGTATATCGCTTCGGGAATAGAGGGAAATATGTGGAATGGGGTTGGTAATAAGCTACTGGCCATAAATGAAGAATAATTGAGATAATAATGACTTACAAGATAAAACTAAATCTATCTTGAAATTTCGTAATCTTCGTCGATAGTTGCACACGCGTGGCAACCCAACCATCTCTACTTGTAGCAATCTACGATGCCATCAACCCAGATCATATCTTTGGTGCAGATCAAATCTTAGCATTCATTTGGGGCACTGTCTATCCAGCCATCAGATGCCATTAGCTGCGTCCATTCAAATATACTATAACAATAAAGACACATTTAATCAGTATCGATAGGAGAGATGATTGGTGGTACGCGCGCACAACTATCGATGAAGATTACGAAATTCCAAGATAGATTTACTTTACTTGTATATTACTACTTCGTTATCATTTCCATTCTCCTTCATTAACGGCCAGTAGCTAATGTTTAACCCCATTCTACATATTGCCCTCTATTTCCAAAGCTTAAATACACAGGACTTTCAGTGAAGATTGGATCCCCGTTTGTTTTAGAGGAGTTTTAACAGGTCATTCAGTTAAGGCGATATAGAGCACGCAAATGGAAGGGAAAGGAAAAGAGAAAGCCATCGGCATTGATTTGGGAACAACTTATAGCTGTGTGGGAGTGTGGCAGCACGACAGAGTGGAAATCATAGTTAATGATCAAGGTAACAGAACTACTCCTTCTATGGTTGCTTTCACACCCAAAGAGAGACTTATCGGAGACGCGGCCAAGTTTCAAATTTCTTCAAATCCTCTGAACACCATCTTCGACGTGAAAAGACTTATTGGAAGGCGATTTACTGATTCTACTGTCCAGGCCGACATGAAACTGTGGCCTTTCAATGTTGTTTCGCACCAAAATGACAAGCCAATGGTTGAAGTGACTTATAAGGGTGAGAAGAAGCTGTTTGCGCCAGAGGAAATCTCGTCCATGGTATTGATGAAAATGAAAACTATAGCTGAACAGTACCTCAAATGTGATGTGAAAAATGCAGTAATTACTGTGCCTGCCTACTTCAGTGACTCCCAAAGGAAGATGACTAAAGACGCCGGCCGAATTGCAGGTCTGAATGTCATGCAGATCGTAAATGAGCCGACCGCTGCAGCCATAACCTACGGCTTCGGTGCAGCCAAGGATGAGAATAAAAACATTCTGGTGTTTGATCTTGGTGGAGGTACCTTTGATGTTTCTATTGTCGCAGTTAGAAGAGGCAAATTTGAGGTGAAAGCAGTTGGGGGAGACGCTCATTTGGGAGGTGAAGATTTTGACAACAGAATGCTCAGCTACTGTGCACAAAAGTTCAATAAAAAGTACAAAACAGATGTATGTGCGAGTGCCAAAGCTCTTCGGCGACTCCGTTCAGAATGCGAAAGGGCAAAGAGAAATTTGTCTTCCGTGGTAGAGACTGTAATTGATATTGACAGTCTCTATGAAGGACATGATTTTTTCTTGAGTATAAGGAGAGCAAAATTCGAAGAGCTCAATATTGAATTTTTTGAGAAGTGTATAGAAGTTATGAAGAAATGCCTCGAAGATGCCCTGTTGAGTAAGAGCCAGATCGATGATATTGTGCTAGTAGGGGGTTCCTCACGAATACCAAAGGTGCAGGAATTGGTGGGAGACTTCTTCCATGGGAAGAAGCTCTCCCGAGCTGTAAATCCTGACGAAGCGGTTGCCTATGGTGCTGCCCTTGAAGCAGCTGTGCTGAACAAGGACAACGTTCACATTGTCCTGGTGGATGTGACGCCTTTGAGTCTTGGAATTGCAATAAAAAATGGGGTGATGAAAGTTGTTGTTCCACGAAATACTCCGCTTCCCACCCGGAAGGAGACATTCGTCACTACATCATATGACGATCAGATAGCTGCAAGTTTTCCAGTTCACGAAGGTGAAAGACCTTTCGCTGCAGACAACAATCTACTCGGGGAATTTGTATTGAGAGGAATTCCTCCTGCTCCATTTGGAGTTCCTAGCATTAAAGTTTGTTTTGAAGTGGACGCAGACGGAATTTTGAAAGCTTCGGCGCACGACCAGGGAAGCGGCGCAAGCAAAGAGATTATTATAACTAATGGAGGTACGAGACTGAGCATTCAAGAAATAGAGAGAATGATAGCTGATGCAGAAAAATTTCGCAAGGAAGACGAAGAAGCCAAGGAAAAGCATGTTGCCAAAAACGACCTGGAATGTTATGTTTGGAATATGAGAAAGAGGGCGATGAAGGCAAAGACTGAAGGCTCTATGCCCGCTGCCCTGTCAAATCATCTCATATCGACGTTCAGTGATGTTGGAAAATGGGTAGATGAGAGCGACTCTGCGAAAGTTGTTGAACTCGAAGAGAAATTGGAAGAATTGAAGTTGTTATGCAAGGCGTTATCTTTAGATGGATAAATTCAAAGACCTCCGGCCTGAAATACTAATATTTCTGTTTTTCTAGTATGTTAATATAGATAGATATATTAGGCGAATGAAAATACCAGAACTCAACTAGTTGGATAGTATTCAAAACCGTAGAACGATACAAGTATTTCTGTTTGTGTAAGGTAACAGTAGCCAGGTTGGGAATGGGGTCTGTGTCAAGTAAACCAACTTAAAATGTGACCAGGTCGGGAATGAGGTCTCCCATTTCCATGTTTTGATGTTAAACTCTGTCTGAAGTACAACGTTATTTATGTATTAATGGCAGTCACCCTGTTGCTTTCCCTGTGGAGAAATTAAATGGAATTATTAAGATCTATGTCTCGACTCTCAACAAGGGTCGTTATTTTCTAGTACTGTGCTATACTTTTCTTGTTTTCATTAACACAAAACAATATAAACAGTGAAATTTACAATGTTCGCCCCCTATCATTTGAAATTCTTTTCTTTAAATGTCCTTTATGATATATTTTGTTTTCATTTACTCACTTATTATAAAAAGTCACTAAAATTAAAATGTTCAATAAATAGAGTGCATGTGCTTGAAATCAGAGAAAGATAATTTAAATTTATATGAAGTTCATTTTAGATAGTGATATCATATAAAGTGTATAGTTTTGAAGTAAAGAAATTTAAAATAATGTAAATTCATTTTAATTAAGATATGTAAAAGATCTACTGTAAATGTGATAAATAAATTTTTAGTTATTAATAGTCAAATATAATTTATATGGTAAGATATAAATCTTTTAAAACAATGTTATATGTCAATCATCTTATCAAAGAATGTTAATTTGTTTCATGTGTAGTATAAAAAATTGTACATCTTTACAATTTCACATTATGTTTGCATCCCCTTAATTAATTAGACTTAATTAAGCTTCTAATTATTTAAATTATGCATTCCAAAGTTTTATTATTCTCATTTTCTAAATGAGAAACTTAAATTATATAATTGTCGACATTAATTTGAACACCTTGGAAATTATCTTGAGTCCCCTTTAAGTGTCAAGACCCAATTTTTTATATGATTTTGGTAGCATTTTAATGATTCAAATTCAAGTTTCAAATATCAGCTTTTGGAATCTAATTTTCAAAAAAATTGATAAACACCTATAAATACATAGTTATTTTATCAATTCAAATATGAGACACACTATCAAGCCTTCACAAGGGCAGATCTTATTGTCAAGAGCACTGAAGATCAGATTTAGTAGTCATCTACAATAACAATCAAGATCATATCATCATGTCAAAGTTCATGTGTGTTCATGGCATGTCTTGGTTCAAGCATCAAATCAAGCAAGCAATCAAGCCAATTCATGCAAGATCCAAGCCTTAGAGAGATGTGTTAGACTTTAGTCCTCTAAGGGAAGCTATTAAGGGTTTGGTGAGTTGTAACATACCTTTGTTTATTCACAAATTCCTTTCATTTATCATCATTTCAATATCAAGGTTTAATTACCAACATTGGGTTTGACTAAGGAAAACCCCCATTCACCTAAAAACAAACATTTTTCTTCTCTCTTTGCATGTTGTCATCAAAGGAGCAATTTTGCAAAGTTGTCATTATTGTTGTCAAGCTACGAAAACTCACCTATAGATTTTATTTCTGAATTTTTGACAGTCAAATATGAAGAAATCAAAAACTTAGATTCAAGATATAAGGACTACAAAATTAAATTTTGGACCACTACACTAGGACTTATTCACCCTATGGCAAACCAGACCTGCTCTAGAGCTGAAAACCTAAATTTTAGGCCAAGTGCATACCATTTTTCCCTTCTCATATTTTCCTACAAATTACTGTTTCCCTTTCTATTATCATAATATTATGCATTTCAAGTGTTAATTCATGCAATTTAGTTAGTTAATGCATTTTGAAATTATCTCCCAAAAGTGTCAATTAGTCATTTTTATCATAAGAAAACAATAGGCCTTCCTAATAGGGTTGACTCACCTCAAAGTTGAAAGTCAATCTTATCCTTGGGAGATCTCTTTTTCTAACGAAATAAGGGAAAGCGTAAGTGTATTTAAACCCTTAGATCATTTCACATATCACACACATCCACTACCTTCATTTTTTCTATGTTTCATTTTGGTGAACTTGACATTACACATCATAAGTTCTAATTTGAAAGTATTTAAAACCCTAGATCTAGGATTTGCATTAGTTATTCTTGCATCTCATTTAGGGTTTGGGTGCTGCTACAATAATGGGTTACACTTTTTAGGACATCTTATTTTTTGTTGAAATCACATATTTTTAGAAAATATAATGATTTAAGCCTTGAAAAGTTCCATTTAAAATATTTTAATTGAGGAGGTTTTGATCAAACCCCCTTATATCAAACCCCCTTTGATAGAACCCAAGTAGTTTTAAACCATACCTATAATGGAGTCTCCTCTACACCTATCAAAATGTTGATTAAAAACCACTTTTGATTTACCTTTTGGGGGATCAAATGAATTCATTTAAATTTTATGTTTTGTAAGTATGTAGTCCTTATTATAATTTTCCCCAAAAGTATAATTTAAAATATATTTAATTTGATTATTATATTATTTTTTATTTTTTGTGAATGTAGGGTTTTCACTGAAAATCAAGCTCTTTGTTCTGCAAATGTGGAAAAATAGTAGATTACCAAAAAATTTGAAAAATATCTATGCTCTTGGTAATAATGTCATTAATCGAACAAAAAAATATTGAATTTTGATACATACAAAAATGTTATGTGTTATACAATGTCTAAATTGTAATTGGTTTGACTTCAAAACTTAATTAAGAAAAAATATTCAATAAAACACTATGAAACCAATTGAAGGAACTAGATATCGTAGTTACAAATCTAAATTTGAAAAAAAATAAAAATTATCCTTCATAAAAAAAAATTATACAGTAAACATTACTCTTTAAAAATGATGTTTATTGTTAAAAACTAGCTATCAAAGGAGATGGAAAGATAAAAACAATCTGATTATGAATTAAAAATATCATCTTCAAATTCCTCATGGTTTAGTAGTTGTAGGTGTCCAAAAGTGAAGATTTAGTTAAAAAAGTTCAATTCAATGTCAAGTTTGGTCAAAAAGTGTAACCCACTATTGTGGGATCACCCATTTCAAAATTGCATTTTGTAGAAAAAATTCACAAATCACTAGTTTGCATCGTATTCAAATTTCTTGTGGTTTAGTAGCTATAGGTGTTTGAAAGTGAAGATTTAGTTTAAAATGTTCAGTTCAATATCAAGTTTGGCCAAAAAGTGTAACCCACTATTGTGGTATCACCTATTTCAAAATTACATTTTGCATCCTTTAAAATCACAAAACTCCAAAAATGTTGCATACATATTGCATTCATCTTACATAGTAGTTTGCATATTAAAGTGTCTTTCCATCATTTATATCAGAAAGTTCAGTAAAAATTGCATTAAAAATGTTATCATTTTGCTTGTCGTTTTCCATCCAATTGTATTTGCATCTAATCATAAAATTTTAAAAATTTGTGACTGAAAGAATTTGTTTGCAACCTGAAATAGAGACCTTAAACACTAACTTAAAAATTTAGACTTTAATTTTTCAAACCCCTATGCAAAGACCCATTCGCCCTTGGGCAAATCTATCCTAGTATAAGCCAATTTCCAAAAATTTGGGCATAAATATGTCTTTGTCTACTTTATACCTTGTTGTTTGTAGATCTCCATTTCAATTTTTGAAATTCCAATTTTCTATAGCTGTTTGCATTCACATCAATTGGTCAAAACAAGTGCATTGTTCAAAAAAAAAAATTGCATTTTAAAGACATCATTTTCAAGAATTTATATTCTAAAATCAGTAAATCCTTATATATCAAACCTGAAACTTTGCATCAAACTTCATTATGGATATGTGTTTTGGCAACATATGTCCTTAAGATCTTTGGTTGACATTTCCAGTTGTATATTTGGATATGATCCTAATGAAATTGATCACTCATGAATCTTCACCTCCTAATGAATATCCCCATGAAGTGGACATCTTAAGCCAAGATGAAGATAGCATGCAACAAATCATACAAGACTCCAAGTACGTAACCTTGAGATCAACACATCCTTCTATCCATCCATACAAACACATCTTATCATCCCATCACTTGATATGTTCAACCTTTGTCATCTTGAAGTTGAAACACAAAGCAAGCCTCAACCATCAATCAGGAAAGAACTTGTTAACAAGGACAATAGTGATACTCTTCTATCCTATGCTCATCGAGTTACCAACACACCTACCAACTTAGAAGAGAGTTATGGCCAAAGTTTTAAAATCTTAAGAAAAAAAGGATGTGACATAACCAATGAACATGAAATCTATCAATTGTTAGAACAAAAACCATTAGAAGATACCAAGGGACTAGGATATCAAGATCCTCCTCCCCCACCTCCACGTCAACAAGTTACCCAATCAATTAAAAAAACCAAACCCTACAAACTCAAAAAATTACCATTCTTACACACTAGAATAGAAACTAAACAAAAAATGGATCAACTCCTTCATCTAAGATCAATTACAATACCACCTATCAAAGAGAATATAAAATCCAAAAGTAAAAACAACAATTACTGTGCATTCCATAGAACTCTTGGGCAACTTATTGATGTTTCATGCTTTAAAAATATTGATACGTGAAAATGATATTATCGATGTAATTGGATAGGATGCACACACTTTGTTCCTTGTCATGTGATAGTTGTAGAATCATAGCATACTCTCTATTACATGTGTTACATTTCATGCAAATCATTTTCATATTGTAAGGAGCACATTCTCATCACCTATCTTAGATCATCCATGTCCTAACTTTTGGGAGGGAAAGGGGTTAGGTGAGCTTGTCCTACTATGGAACTCGTTGTTGCCCCTTTGGCTAGTTATTTATTTTTTGTATATGATGAACAAGATTGAAATGCAAACAACTTGCTTTAGGTTGGCTTGGATGTATCATACTAGCCTTTCTCTTTCCATGTTCTTTTTGTGATTGCATGTGTGTAATGTGATCCCTCGTACTGTGTTGCTTGGTGTGTCTTTATGTTTGTGAGCCTACTTTGGATGAACCTTATCACTCCATTGATGCAAGGATACAAAAGAAGTGAATCTATTGTAACATTCTTCTATTTGTATCTAAATTCTTCTATATGTTGTCTTGTGTTTTCCTTTTGGGGATGATACAAAGTGCTGAGACAGTTGGGTCTCCTCAATGTTGACCCAAAAGGATTTTTTGTCTTCTATCTATCTATGTGTCATTCCTCATTTGTGTTCATTGTTCCACGAGATATTTTGGGGATGATGACGGTTCCAATCTCTATTATAACACTATACAAAAGACATACACTAACCCCAAATCTATGGATCCCTTAAATGTGTTATCATATGATTGCATATGGGGGGAAGCCTCCTTTCTATGATGTAGCTTTATTTGGAAACATATGTTTGGCATAGGGCTTTTCAAATAAGCTCTCATGTATTGGCCTTTATCATCTTCTACTTTAAAATGGGGGGCATTTTGCCTCCTGCTCATTACTTGCATAATGACATGAATTTATTCAAAGTGTGGTCTTCTCAGTTCATGTGATGTCTTCTTGATGGTGACATTGGGTTTAATGTCCTTCAAGAGTGTGACCTTTCTTGGCATATGTAATTCCTCTTAGTGGTAATGCTATGGATTACATTCCCTGAGATGTGAATCTTTTATCCCTTGGCTAGTCTTCTCTTGGTGGTGATATCAAGTGTGATGTTCCCTGCGATGAGACCTTTCATGAATTAAGCAAAACCCCTTTGACTATCCTAAACTAATTCTTGGCCACCAAGCATAACATAACTTGTTTGCTAGTGATGCCTTGTGAAATCTATGACCATCTTGTGTGGCGCCTTATCAAATTTATAAAGGAGTATAAATTTTGGTATGGAGTATAAATTTTGGTATGGTTGACGTATGGGAGCTTGTAGACCTGGCATGACTTGCCCATCTACCACCTTTCTATGATTTCACACCTTATAGACCTAGTGTGTGATTCTCACCTAGTGTATATCATATTGCACTAGCCCTTGTGAGCATATTTTTGGACAAAAAGCTTAGGCTTAATCCATACCTTTTGGACAAACAGTCAAAGCTTGATCCACCCCTTCTTCATCTTTGCATTGATTTTGACATTGTATGATTATGTATCTTATGTCATTGTTGCATGCATATGTCTCTTTGTTCCTTTGTTGGTTTTCCATGGGATCTTTGATCATAGGGGCTTGATCATCCTCCTTGATCTTTGTCATCTTATCTTTCCAACAATTTTACAATTAGACCTCTCGTTACTTATTTGTCTACTTTAGTGTGAGTTTGAGTGTGGGATCATACTCTTACTAAAGTGGGACCTAAATTATGCTTTTCAAAACCTTATTATTCTCATTTTTTGAAAGGAAAACCTATATTAAACAATTGCCAACATTAATTCAAACACCTTGAAAATTGTGTCTCCTAGATTTAGGTCATACGACCCATTTTCCCAAAGATGAATGGGTCCCCTTTAAGTGCCAGGATCTCATTTTTTATATGTTTTTGGTGGAATTTTAATGATTCAAATTCAAATTTCAAATGTCAGCTTTTAGAATCTATTTTTTTGGAAATTAGATAAACACCTATAAATACATATATTTTATCAAATCAAATCTAAGACACGCTATTAAGACTTCACAAGAGAAAATATTATTGTCAAGAGCATTGAAGAGTAGATTTATCAGTCATCTACAACAAAAATCAAGATCATATGATTATGTAAAAGTTCATGTGTGTTTGAATGTCATGTCTTCGAGCTAGCATTCTGATGTAGGTTTCCAACATTCAAGCATGAAATCAAGCAAACAATCAAGCCAATTCATGCAAGATCCAAGCCTTAGAGAGATGTGCTAGACTTCAATCCTCTAAGGGTAGTCATTAACGGTTTGGTGAGTTGTAACATAATTTTGTTCATTCATCAATTCCTTTCATTCATCATCATTTCAATATCAAGGTTTAATTACCAACATGGGGTTTGCCTAAGGAAAACCCCCATAAACCCAAAAACAAACTTTTTTCTTCTCTCCTTCCTTGTGTAGATTTGTAGGTGAAGAAGGACTAAAGATTGATCAAAGGAGAAATTTTGCAAAGTTGTCATCATTGTCATCAAGCTACATAAACTCGACAACAAATTTTATTTTTGACTTTTCAATAGTCAAACCTAGAGAAATTGGAAGCTTAGATCTGGGATTTGAGGAATACAAAAATAGATTTTGGAACCCTGCACTAGCCATTCGCCCTAGGGCGAACCACTCCTACTACAGAGCTCAAAACCCAATTTTTAGGCTAGGTGCATACTATTCTACCCTTCTCAAATTTTCTTGCAAATTACTGTTTCTATTTTTGTTATTATAATCTTCTACATTTCAAGTGTTAGGTCATGCAATTTAGTTAGTTAATGCATTTGAAATTATCCCCCAAAAGTGCCAATCAGTCATTTTTGTCATAAGAAAACAATAGACCTTCCTAATAGGGTTAACTCACCTCAAGGGTCAAAGCCAATCTTATCCTTCAGAGATGTATTTTTCTAACAAAATTAGGGAAGGTGTAAGTGTGTTTAAACCTTTAGATCATTCCACATATCACACACACCCACACACACTTACCTATTTTTTTTTTTGTAGTGTAGGAAAATGTATCCCTTTACATTTTCACACTTGTTTGGGCCCTCCCTGCTAAAATTGGGTATCTTTATACCTTTTTTGGTCCTATTTTGAATCCACAAGCCTTATTTAATGCATCTTTTTGAGGATAATCCTAAAACATATCAAATAACTAATCATAATTTAATGATTTTGGTTTGTATGGCCCAAATTTAGTGATCTGTGACTCATACACCACCTTGAGCATATCCGTTCCACCTAATCTTTGGGGTCTAGTCCTGAATTTAACTTAAAACTAAGCATTTTTTTAAATTTGTGTCCCAAGCCTAGCCTACTAGGACTCATAAGTCCCAACTAGCGTATAAGTCCCACTTAGCTTGGACCTATTTTGAATTCAAATTCTTGGCGAGATTTTATTCTCCTAGATCTGATGTTGGCTTGTAGTGTTATAATTTTGAGAAATTTGGCATAAGCAAGTTTAAATACAAGGTTATTTCACATGTATTTTCTCCAAACAAGCTAATAAGCTAGAAATTTTCATGAGCAAGTGTGATCTAAGCATTCAAGCATTCTATTAATTCAAGAGCATTCAAGAGTTTATCATAAGCATTTTGGAGCATTATTCAAGTATCAAGCATCATGTCAAAGTCATCATGCATCATGTTTTTTTTTGAGCTAATATTTGTGATGTAGGTTCCTATGATTCAAGCAAGCATTCAAGTAAAGATCCATAATATACAATCAAGATTCAAGATCTACATTCATGCTAGCCATTGCATACAACATTGCAACCTTTATTACAAGGGTTTGGTGAGTTGCAACATAGCATTTTGTTCATTCATCATTCCTCAATTCTACTTGGTTTCATTTGAAGGTTTGTTTACCAAAACTGGGTTTGACTAAGGAAAACCCCTATCTACTAACAAAACAACATTTTTCCCGCTCTTTGATGTGTGATTTGCATGTTTAGGTTGAAGATACATTGAAAAGAAATTTTAAAGAAATTTTTCAAAGTTGTCTACATTGCAAGATCACAGAAAGTCACCCACAAGTTAGAATTCAATGTTTCAGACTCGGAGATCTGAAGAGAGAGAATCTACAAAAGATCAATAGAGGATTTCAGAGTTTTAGGTCAATCTTGATATCTAGACTAAATCACCACTTGTGGCGTATGAGTCTGGGTGATCCCACAATACCAGTTTACAAGTTTTGGTCAAATTGGACACTGAACTATTTTTTTCTAACTAAATCTTCACTTTCGGAAAGCTATAGTGGCTAAACTATGAGGAATTTGAAGATGATGCAAACTAGTGATTTGTGAAATATTGTCTGTAGATTCTAAAAAAAAAATCATTTTTTTGGAATCAGATTGCACTTTTCTTTCCATCTCCATCGAAAACTAGTATGTTTTAGTAATCACTATTTTTAAGGACTGACACTCACCGTATAACACATAACATTTTTTCCATGAAGGATAAAATTCTATTTTTTAAAATTTGGATTTGTAACTACAATATCTAGTGCTTCCAATTCGTTCATAGTGTTTTATAAAATATTTTTTCTTTAATCAAGTTTCAAAGTCAAAAAAATCACCATTTAGACATAGGCGGACCGTATAACACATAACTTTTTTGTATGTATCGAAATTCAATTTGTTTTGTTGGATCAAGGACTTCAATATCTAGTGCACTCATATTTAATTTTTTTTTTTGATAATCTTCTATTTTTCC
Source organism: Sequoiadendron giganteum (assembly GCA_007115665.2). Classification (NCBI taxonomy): domain Eukaryota; kingdom Viridiplantae; phylum Streptophyta; class Pinopsida; order Cupressales; family Cupressaceae; genus Sequoiadendron; species Sequoiadendron giganteum. The sequence continues at coordinate 82,544,351 of CM021103.1, read as the reverse complement.
ACATGTACAAAACAAAGAGCTATATTTTTGGTGAAAAACCTATGTTTAATAAAACTAAAAATTAAATACTTAATAAAACCAGAAAATATTAAAATTATATTCGTTGGATAGCTCGTTCTGGAGACTACCATCATCTAGTTGGGTTTGTGAAGTCTCTTCCATCTTCATCCTCAACCTGAGCTTTGAAGGGAAAAATTTTGGAGTTTTTTGGCGCTAGAGGGTGAGAAAGTGGGAAAAAGGGGGTTCGAGCGAACCAAGGTTTGCTCGAACCAGGGTTCAGGGAAAAAATCCTGACTGGGACTCATATGCCTCTTTGGGTGATTTAGTCCTGAATTAGACCTAGAATTGCATGTTACAACATCAAAAACCTTGTTTTTATACTTCTTAGGCTTGCTAGTAACCTATAGTATCAATTTGGAAAGTTTCAGTAACTTCTATTTTATGGATTTAGGTCAAATCATCCATGTAGTGTAGTCGTTTTTAAAGCATTTAAAAAATTATTTCAAAATTAAAAAAATTAAGACCTGTCTAGGACATTTGTTTACATTTTAGAAGCATTGCATAATTTATATACCTTACTTTTTCATGTTAGCATGTTTTCTTTTCAAGAATTTAGTGTTCATAGAGTATCATATGGCTTGTATGATTCTATTTTCCCTACTCATGAGCATAATCTAGGAAAACAAAATAAAACCTTTGACAAGCATGTGGGCTACCCTCCTAGAATCTATCATATTTATAATAATGTCATAACACAAGAGGATGCAATCATAGACAATCATAACAATCATAATTGTTCTTCTCTCATTACCTCTCCTATTAGTGATGAAGGTATCTTGGTGAAAGAAGATACACTCATTGAGAGTCTTGATTTTCCCTCCCCTCCTCCCCCATGGGAATATATTAGGAAACAAGAATATGAGATCATTGAAACAATTCTTAACACCTCCCCTACTTGTGAGAATGCTTTAATGAAAGAGGATACAATCATGCACGATCATGAAAATCACATTTTTGAAGATGATATGTTGATGTTAAGATATCCCCTGATTGAGAGTTATAGCATTATTTCTCTCCTTCCTAGTGTCCCTAACATTTGGAAAGGTCTATTTGAACAAGAGCATGCCATCATTGATAAGAAAAAAATTCAACCATTGATAAAGTCATTTTAGAAGAACCAACCTTTGAATATCATGAACATCTAGTTTGTAGTTCTCCTAAAAAATCTCCAACTAGGGAGGATATCATGGTGGAAGAAAATGATAACATTGACACATGTCTTTCAAACAATAGTGATGTGGCTTCATTCAATGAAGATGATGAAGTGACATTAGAATCCTCTTCACTAAGTGATCATGAAAGTAAGGACAAGACTGTTGATGTTATACACATTAGATATCCCTTGAAGAAATATCCCAAGCTTGAACTTATCATTTTTCCACCCTCACAACAACTGCAAGTTCAAAATAAATGCATCCTTATCTTAGAATCACCTAAAATGCAACTTGATAATGATACTTTTTTGGAGCAATCGAGTTACAATAAAATTGATCATATATATAACAAAGTGTATACAATCAAGGCTGACCCTAAACTTGAAAGTTGTTTGCATGTCAAAAAAGAAAAAGAAAAGCATATTGAAGAAGTCACAAAGCTATTGGAAGATTCTTGGAGTTCCTTTGATTTCATACAAACATTCATGGGTGAATACAAGATCATAAACAAAGAGTCTGAAAAGGGAAAATAGAAATTGGTAATGTCAATACAAAATTCAAAAGCATCCACTTCAACCATTTTACAAGAAAATGCAAATTACACAACAAACTTTGATGAAGTTGATTGTGAACAACCACTGAATCCGATAGAAATGAAAAAAAATTATGGAAGAGGTTATGAACTTATGAAACAACTTGGGTATAGTGGAAAAGGATGTGGTCCTAGAAAACAAGGTATGTGTGTCCCTATAGAGCCTAAAACATAATAAATGACTAATGGTCTCAATTATTGTCCCTTGAAAGAAATAAACAAGCCTTTAATCAATATCAACACTCTTACAAAAGATTCTCCTAAGACATCTTTAACTTTAGCGCATCCTGAATTGATAGATACTACATGTGGGAGTATCTTATTCTATATGCATCAATAAAAATAGGTGCTAATCCTTGCCATGTAATAGTTGTAGGATCATAGCGTACTCACTATTGCATGTTTTACATTCATTGAAAATCATTTCCTTCTTGTAAGGAGTGGCATATAATCATTCACCTTGAATTATTATTGTCTTGCACACAATGGGGTCAAGAATTAGATAGCCTTTCCCTAGTACTACACTTGCTATTGTCCCTTTGGCTAGCTTTCCTCCTTTCGTTTATACCGATCGAGATTGGGATGTAGACGACCTATTATAGGTTGACTCGCATCTTCCTTACTAATCTTTTGCATTATTTTATTTTTCATGTTATGGGTCTGATTGCATGTATGTAATGTGATCCCCCATACTTTTATGTTTGATGCACCTCTCTCTTTGTGGCATTCCTCTATTTGTATCTACATTCTTTTATATTTCGTAAACCTTTATTTTTTTCTTTGTCTTGTGTTTTCCTTTTGGGGATGATGCAAGGCATCGAGACATTTAGGTCTCTTCCATGTTGACCCAAAAGCTTTCCCGTTATCTTTTTCTTTGTCTTGTGTTTTCCTTTTGGGGATTCAATGCAAGTTATTGAGACATTTAGGTCTCTTCCATGTTTAATCAAAAGGATTTTCCTTGTTTTCACTCTCTTTGTGTCATTCTTCTTGTTACAAGAGTATTTGGGGAATGTTGATAGTTCTGAGCTCTACAAGACATTGTAGCAAAGACACACTGACCCTGAATCCATGGATCCCTTATGTGATTTTGGGATTTCATTTTGGGGGCAACCCCTTTTCATGATGTAGCTTTATTTGGAAACATATGACTTGGCATAGGGATTTCCAACTAAGCTCTCATGTCCTCTTTATTTTTTTATTAGAGGTAAAATAGGTTTTGATGGGGCCCTGAAACCCAATACAACTAGTTTTGAAGGGCTCTATAACCCTGTCTGAGGCAAGAAATTTGTCTTTAACCATGTTCTCTTTATTGTTAGCATTCATAATTTTCTACTTTAAAGTAATTTCTCACATCTCATGGTGTTTAGCAATTTCTTTAAAGTGGAGGAATGCATTGGCATTATTCTTTTTCATTTTAGAACTCACATTTCATGGTGTGGTCTTATTACTTCATGCGATGCGTCTTTCTGTTGGTGATGAAATTGGGTGTGATGTCCTTCAAGAGCATGATGTCTCTTAGCATATTATGTTCCTCTTAGTGGCTTCATGTGACACACTGCATCCCCTAAGTTGTGAATCTTATATTATTTGATTGGTCCTCTCTTGGAGACATTAGGCACGATGTCCCCTAAGTTAAGACCTTACATTAACTAATAAAAATTCCTTTAAACATACCTTACACTATTTTTAATTTACAATAAATGTTATATGGCCACCTTGCATAACACACTTTTCTTTCCTACAGAGCCATCCTACTTGTTCATGGGTGTCAAGCATATGAAGTTTTGCTTGCCTCATGAATCTTGTTGTTGTGTTGTGTGGCGCCTTATCAAAATTATCAGGAGGTATATATTTGGTATGGTTGTATGTATGGGAGCTCAACTTAGGTGTTACTTTCTCATAGCGACTTGTTTGTCTATGTGAACACATACTAGTCGAGTGTGTATGTTTCTTGTTGGGGGCTCACCTAGTGAATGGCCCGAGGTTTCACTAGCCCTTATGAGCATGTGTTGGTTTGCATAGTGGACATCATGTTCCACTTCTAATTTTTTTTGGATGAACAACTTAGATCTAATCCACAACATGTGGGACAAATGGTTGAAGCTTGATCCACCCCTTTTTTGTTTAAATATTTCTCTTTATCTTTGGTAGTTTATGATTTTGCCTTGTTGTTGCTCCTTACATCATTTTCATGTGTTTTCTTTTGTGCCTATATTATTTTGCTATAGGATCTTGATCTTGGGGGATTGATCATCCCTCTTGGTTGTTGTCATCCTATATCACTAGGGCTGGTATACTTTGATCCCTCTTGATACAAGTTCCTCCTCTCACTAAAGTAGGGGCTAAATTTAGTGTAGAAAAAATTATCCCTTTACATTTTCCTAACTGTTTGGGCCCTCCTTGCTAAAATTGAGCTTCTTTATGCCTTATTTGGTCCTATTTTGTATCCACAAGCCTTATTTAGTGCACCTTTTTTAGGATAATCCCGACACATATCAAATAACCAAACATAATTTAATGACTTTGGATTGTATAGCTTAGCCTATTGGGACTCATATGCCTCAACTAGTGTATGAGTCCTACTTAGCTTAGACCTATTTTGAATTCAAATTCTTTGTGATTTTATTCTCCTAGATCTGATGTCAGCCTGTAGTGTTGCAATTTCAAGAAATTTGGCATAAACAAGTATAAATACAAGGTTATTTCACTTATTTTCTCCTGACAAGCTAATAAGATAGAAATTTTCATGAGCAAGTGTGATCTAAGCATTCAAATGATTCTATCAATTCAAGAGCATTCAAGAGTTGATCATCAAGCATTTTGGAGCATCATTCAAGAATCGAGCATCATGTCAAATTCATCATGCATCATGTTTGTTTTTAAGCTAACATTTATGATGTAGGTTCCTATGATTCAAGCAAGAATTCAATTCAATATCCATAACATACATTCAAGAGTAAAGATATACATTCATGCTAGCCATTGCATACAAGATTGTAGCCTTTATTACAAGGGTTTGGTGATTTGCAACATAACATTTTGTTCATTCATCATTCCTCCATTCTACTTGATTTCATTTCAATGTTTGATTACCAAAATGGGGTTTGACCAAGGAAAACCCCAATCTAATAAAAAAACAACATTTTTCCCTCTTGGATGTGTGATTTGCAAGTTTAGGTTGAAGATACATTAAAAAGAAAGGTTGGAAAAAGTTGTCAAAGTTGTCATCTGCATTGCAAGATCACAAAAAGTCACATTAAAGTAAAAGTTTAGTGTTTCAAACGCAAAGATCAGAAGGGAGAGAAGCTAAAAAATATCACTAGAGGACTTTAGAGTTTCATGTCAACCCCTAATAACCAGACTAAATCACTACTTGTGGCGTATGAGTCCCAGTATACCATATTTTAATCATTTTCTATAGAACCTTGTTCAACAATTTCAGATTCTGGTTTCGGCCCGAAACCCTAAACTAGGACTATATCGCCCCTACTGGTGTATGAGTCCCAATATGCTTTAAAATTTAGATTTTCAAGATTTCAGACCTTGTTTCGAGTCTCTTCAGCTTTCCAAGTGCATCTCTATTTATCTCCAATTTGTTATTCTGATTTGAGTTCATTTTCTAGGTTACATTGTTAGGTTTTGCATGTTACTTTCATTACTTTTCTTTCCAAACCTTTACTTGGTGGTGAACCCCCTTATCATATTTAATCATACCCTAGGACACCTTATTGCAGATATCTTTCCCTAATTCCATCCCTAGATTGAGATCTCTAAGGTTTCCTTGAATGAAATTTGAAGGAAATAGGAGGAAGATCCTAAACCCTTTCGTGTGTTCCATCTCCTTAAAGGTGTAACCCCTATTTTCATAATTTCATATTTGTTTCACCATGTATCAACATTGTTCTAACAAATAATATTAGTATACCCAAAAACTATTCTATTTAATCATTAAATTCTTGTAACAATAAAAATAGAGTGTAAGGCTTATTAGAACATAAAATAAAATAAAATTACTTATATTAGTAGATTTCAATAATTCGTCTATTTCAAGCAATATATTAATTCTTCAATCTTAAATATATTGATCCTAACTCTCTCATATTAATTAGTGAAATGCAATAACATTCAATATCATCCAATTAAAAGAAAACACATAGATCAACAAAAATACAAATCTCATAATCAAGATGCTTATAACAACACAATGTTTTCTATCAATTCCTTTTTACAGTTTCATAGATTTTTGCTTCTATCATTTTCCACAACCTTATTTTTAGTTGTAAGTTCATATGATTTTTCTTGTTTCTTTCATTAACACAATGAGCATTGTTAATATCATGGCAAAGAATTTTCAATGTGTCCACTAGCTTCATAGAGATGTTTATGACGCATTTAAAATCTTATGTGTGTATGCATGGTGGTCACTCTCTTCCTACTTTGGGTTCATCCACCCTTTTTATCCAAGTCTAAGGTCTAAAGACCATGTACATTCCACTCAATATGATTCCTACTTTAGATAACTTTCACATCTTGTTAGGTCATCCTTGGCTCATCATGATGCAAAAAATTACTTCTATCATCACCAAGTATTTAAAGTCCCAGGATGATAATGTGGTGCATATTGTTTCTTATAATCAATATCATCCATTGGCTATTCAAGGTATCTTTCCAGATGATTATTTTTTCATATTGAACCACCAAAAACATACTCAATAAGGGAAAGAGGATTCCCCAAATAGGCTCCTAAGTTTTTCACCTAGGAGCTCTTGGTTAGGAAATGGCTCTCTTTCACACTAATGGTAATATGCTCTTGGGTGAGTTCATTCTAAGAGGAAGGGGTTGGGTTTGAGATATTGTGGGAGTTTTTGAAGTGTGTGTAATGTGTGGCTAAGTTTTGTAAAATAATGAATCTAATTAAGTATGAAACATGTTCAACAAATGTAAATCTAAACTATATACAACGTAAATTAAATGACCTATGCTAAAATGACCTAAATGCTTACAAACGGAAAGGAAATAGGAAGTAACAGAACTTGTGCACCTGGGTACTAGAATTTGTAGATGAGTGGCCCTAGAATCCTATGGAAAATGTTTAAAATTTTCACAGGGACATTCCCTCCAAGTTGGGCGACCTAGTCCTCTTGTCGGGAAACTTTGTTGAAGCAAGTTTTTGCCAAATGGGTGCTCAAAAATGTGAAAATCCCCAAAACACAAGCTCAGAGGGACTAGGCCGCCATTATGGGTGACCTAGTCCTCATCTAGGTTTTCAAGAACTTGAAAGAGGATATTGGAGTCCTTGATCTGCACTCTAGATTCCAATAGATATCTTGTTCAGATTCTGCTAAAAACAGGTAGATAGAGGTCTTTAAGCTAGAACTAGGGTTTGGTTGGCTTGAATGTTCTTGATAAGTTGATGGCACCTTCCTTACACCTTTCTTCTTCACAAACCTGCATACAAAAACCTATAAATCACACATGCAAAGAAGAGACAAGGGTTAGGGTTAGAGATTATGGGTTTGCCTTAGTCAAACCCCTTTTGAGTAACAAACCAAATGAAATAGAAATGAAGTAAAGAATGAGAAGAATCATAAACAATGGAGCTTACCTTACCTTTGATGTTTGATCTTGTGTTGTTATAGCAACCAACCCTTGAATGCTTCTACAATGGTGTCTTGTTGACTTGGATGATCAAAACCCTAGCTTGCTTGAGAGGAAGAAGGGGTGGAAGATTGAGAGGAGAAGTGAAAATGAATGGTACCTAATGATAAATTAGGGTTTTGGAGATTAATTATACAATTTGTGCCCTAATTTTACTAAAATAACATCATACTGACCAACCTTAAGGTTTTAGAGACCAAAATCCCGAAAGATATTAAGTTTAATTCAAATTTTATGCCATATGGGACTAGGTCGCCCAAGGTGGCGACCTAGTCCACCTAGGCATTTTTTATTGTTTTTCGGTAATTAAGATGTTATTATTTAAGTTTGTCAGGATTGTCTTCTGAAAACTCACCAAGATTAGGATTTCTATGAGGATTAAGGGGTCAATTTGGCATAATAAAGTGTTGATTAGGTGATGACAAGTCTAGGAGCGCATGAAAATGTTTTACAACACTTCTGCACAAGGCTTGGAAATGGGTAAAAATTGGTTAAAAAGGGTCCAACATCATAGGCCAAGGTCCAAATGAGTGAAAAGTGTCAAGGTATACACTTTTTGGTGACACATTTAGCCCCCACTTTAGTGAGAGGATGAACTTGCTTCAAACTTACACTAAAGTGGCCACATGATTCGAATGGTGATGAATGAAAAAGAAGAAGAATGGGAAAGAAGAAGGAGGTGGTCAAGCCCCCAAGGGTTCGAGATTCCAAGTCAAGTTGACATCAATGCAAGAGACATTCAAGGGTGAATGCATTATGACAAAACGAGATACATGATCATGCAACAATAAGGTTTAGTGTGAAGGGAAAGGGTGAAAAATATGTGCTCACTTTGGGGCCACAAAACATTAGGTCATCTGCGGGGTGAGTTGTCCCAAAAGGTGAGAAACATACACATGGTTGGTATGTACTCACAAATGTGGCTATGGGGAAATTCATGCCGCTTGTTGGGCTTCCCGCTAAACCATACGAAAGTTATGCCTCGTGATAACTTTGATAAGGTGCCACAAAAGAAAGTTATGTTTAAAAATGATGGTGTTCAAAGGGATTTTTATTTCTTCATGTGATGTCTCGATCTTAAGGAACATTATGTGCAATGCCATCAAGAGAGGAAAAGTGCAAGTGTACTCATCTTGTATGCAAGAGAGGCAAGAACTCGTCTTGTATGCAAAAGAGGAAAAATACAGATGTCTCAGTCCTGAACAACATTGTGTGTAATGTTTTCAAGAGAAGGAATCACAAGAAGAAAGAAGACCGCACAATGAAATCTGAGTGGTGATGTATTCCCCCACTTTAAGGGAATTGTGAATCATCGTATTGTGAACAATTTCTTTAAAATAAAGAAGAAGAAGAGGAATAGGACATGAGAGATTGTTCGGAAATCCCTATGTTAGGTCAGATGCCTCCGAAAAGCTATGTCATGAAGAGGGGGTGTATGTCACATGTAATTCAATCTTAAGACATGTCATCCACATCTCAAGCTTTCTCTTATATGTTCATGAAAGGTTAACGACAAGTCGTAAGAGAATAACAATTGACATATGAGGGGAGAAAGACTAACTAACCTCTTGCCCCCACTTAGTGTGGGACAAGAGTGGGCCAAAAGAGATTTGAAGGCATGAAAGGGAGAGTGAATTTGTATCAATTAGAGGAGTGAGGTGACCCCTCATGAGGGAAAGACACCACAATTCTTAAGATTTTGGATTCTACTACTCATGGCCTTACACTGATTAGTGGAGTGACCGTGAACTCAGTGGTAAGTGCAAAAGGAATGTTTGTTGAAACATTTCTTTCGAGTTCGAGGAGGGAGGGATATCAAGTGATCTTGGAGGAGGCTCAATAAGGTACCTGCTTGATTGAGGGGAGAAGGTGGTCCTTGGGTTGGAAACAAGGAAGAATCTTGCTTAGTATGGGAAGTCATACCTACACAAGGCTCTATAGATTGTGAGATTTTGTATACTCCTTTAGAGGAGTGTGTAAAACTTGAATCAAGAGCAGGTTGTGAGCTGACATTGACATTAAGCAAAGAATCCTTTGTTGGTTTCATAGGACCACTTTGGAAGGTAGGTTTAGAAGGGTGATGCAGGAGGGTGTTGATGTTGGAGGAAGCTTGACAATTTTGAGGAAAGGAAAAAATCTAAGACCATGATGTTTTCATTTCATGTTAAGCTCTATAGGGTTGTGGATACCTTGTTCATTAGCACCACAACCGTTTCCACTATAGCCAAGTTGCTTCATGATCTCATAACCTTTTCCATAAATATTTTTCAACTTCTTTGAATTAGGTGAGGGGTCATTGATTGCATTGTTGGCTATAGGAGTTGAGGTGGATGCTATTGAAGGATCATCTGAGTCTTGTGTTAACAAGACTGCATTTCCCTTTGGAGAGTCTTGGGTTGTGGGCTTGGAGTCTCCTAGTAAAGGAGGGGAGAATTCTAAGGAACCCAAAACATCGTCTAAGGACTTGGGTTGGACAGGCTTCACTAGTTTGGTGGGTGTAGTTGTGAAGGGTTTGGATTTGGTTTGCTCAAGGTGGAAGATATTGTAAGGTTCAGGATTAGTGTCAACTGTGTACACTTTGTTGTTGTAGATGTACTTCATATTTTGATGAAGTGTGGAAGGGACACCATTCATTGCATGAATCCATGGCCTGCCCTAAATGAGGTTAGCTGAAACATCATTTGGCATAACATGGATTGATGTGTTTAATGTGGCCACTCCAATGGTGAGAGGCAAAGTGATCACACCAAGTGTTTTTTGTCTGATACTATCAATTCCAGTGAGAGAGGAGGAAGGTTTGATGGTCGATCTATCGATATGGAGCCTATCCAAGAGATTGACACTACACACATTAACTGAGGAGCCATTATCAACAAGGGTTCGCTTGATCCCTATGCATTTGTATTGAGATATGATCATCAAGGATTTAGATTTTTTTTGCACTTCCAAAGGACGGAGCTCACTCTGGTGGAAAGCAATATTAGCATTCAAGCCTTGGATCATAGCTAAAATTTCATTTGTTTGTGCATTGGAACGGATTTTTTTTTTTTGTAAGGCATCCTGCATCATGTTGTGATAGTGAGGGGAAGCTTGGATGAGGTCCCATAAGGATATTTTCACTGGAGTATTACTTAGTTGATCAACAAGGTCATACTCCCTAAGGAATGAATTAAAGCGAGGGGTAGGAGGAAGAATAGGAGGTGATGAAGGTAAAGGTGTTGAGGTTGATGGTTGGGAACGCGGGTTATTCTGAGTGTAATGTGTATGAGCAATGGTATCTTGACTCAATTGTTGAAACACATTAGGCTTAGGCAGGGAGAGAATGAATTTAGGTTTAGAAGGTGGGGAGAGGATGAGTTGAGGTTGAATAATATTGATATCCCCTTGGGGAGGAGAGTCAATTTTATCCTTGGGTTGCATCATGATATCCTCCCTAGGAGGAGAGAGTTTAGAAGAACTACAAGCTTCACGTGTTGGACATTGAAGGAGTGGTTCTTCTAAAATATTTGCATCACTAGTAGGGGAATGATCAATGATGGGAGAGGGAATAGGGAGATGGGTAAGAGGGGAGTCTATTTGATTGTAAAAGGTCTCATTCTCTTGTTCCATACCATCTACCCTAGTAGGAGAGCATGGAAGAGGTTCATCACATGCTTCATCACAAGGGAGGGAGGCATCAAGAGAAGATGCACAATGATTGTCAAATAGATTGTCCCAAAGGCTAGGAGCATTGGGGAAGGGAGGGTCAATAGTTTCATGACTCATACTAGGGATATCTTCTAACACCAAACTATCCTCTCTGCAGCGAGGAGGGATGTTAGGAGATGAGAAAGTTTGAGGGTCATGACTATTGTTAGAGACACTAGATAAGGTAATTTCAAGAAATATTTGTTGTTTAAGGCTAGGCAAAGGGGGATGAGGAGAGGGACAATCAAGACCCTCAATGCTTGTAGCTTTTGTCACCAAAATACCTTCCTCACTAATAGGAGAGGTATAGGGAGAAGAACAAGGATGATTGTAATGATTATCAACACCAATGTCCTCATCAAGGGGTAATGCAATGTTAAGAATAGTGTCTATGTTTTGGTTGTGAACATGTTCTCTAATGAATTCATTATTATAATCTACATTGAACTCATAAGAACGAATATTACATTTATACAATCCATTTGAAACCAAATCAAAGCCACATATTTTAAAAGAAAGCATTGTATTGAAGAGAGAGGGAAGAGAATGCAATGCAATTATTTAAATTAAAATTTTGAAATGCAATTTTTCATATGGAAAACAAGGTAATTTAGTGATTACGCTATGTAACAATCTGAAAAATAAATGTAGTATATGAAAAATTAAAACTAAGAAATGCATAAAATGAGCTAATTTAAGCTAATTCTAATAAATTACATGCTACAAAAACACAACCAGTTGTTATAGGTAGGTAAAGACACAAAACATAGGCTCAAAAACAGGGTTTTCAACTTTGTAAGGGGCAGTTTTAGAACTAGTCCTCCTGATTATTTTTTTGATATTTTTCAGGAGTTCTGGACTAATACAAGTGGTTTTTGTATGGGGGATACAGATCTAACATCAAAATGCAGAACTTATAGAAAGATTTGATGATTTAACATGCAAAAATGCAGCCTAAATGCACTTTTCACTAATGCAAATTTTGAAACCCTAGGATGCACTTTCACTAATGCAATATGCAACACAAGCTCATCCTAGGACAATGAAGGACTCTAAACCAGAAAAGAGGGTGTAAGAATGTCGAGTTCACCAAACTAAACCACCAAAAATGAAGAAGGGGAAAAAATGATTCCCCCAATGAGCTTCTAGGATTTTTCACCCTAGAAGCTAACTATTGGATGAATCTTTGTCTTTCACACCTTTTCATCTTAGGTTTCATTCAAAGGAGGAAGGGGTCGGGTTTGAGATATTGTGGGGTTTTGTGAAGTGTGTGTAATGTGTGGCTAAGTGTTTTTAAAGAATGAATCTAATTAACTATGAAACATGAAGCAAATGTAAATCTTAACTATATACAATGTAAAGTAAATGACCTATGCTAAAATGACCTAAATGCTTACAAACAAAAAGGAAACTAGAAGTAACAGAGCTTGTGCACCTGGGTATTGGAAGTTGTAGATGATTGGCCTTAGAATCCTCTAGAAAATGTCTGAAATCTTCACAGGGACATTCCCGCCAAGTTGGGCGACCTAGTCCTCTTGGCGGGAAACTTTGCAAGAGTAGGTTTCTGCCAAATGGGTGCTCAAAAATGTGAAAATCCCCACAAAACAAGCTTAGAGGGACTAGGTCGCCATTATGGGTGACCTAGTCCTCTTCTAGGTTTTCGGGAACCTAAAAGAGGATATTAGAGTCCTCGACCTGCACTCTGGATTCCAACAAATATCTTGTTCATATTCTGTTGAAAACGGGCAGATAGAGGTTTCCAAGCTAGAACTAGGGTTTGGTTGGCTTGAATGTTCTTGATGAGTTGATGGTACCTTCCTAACACCTTTTGATAGGATAGGGTTGGATGGAACACTCATTGTTCCATGCTCTAGATCCTTGTTTGCTAGATCTCCTTGGTGTCTTTCTTCACCAACTCAACCTTTAGGACCTTCCTCCTATCTAGGTGCCCCTAGTTCTCCTGGCCAACCCCACTATCATGACAAATCAGCTTCCCAAGTCAAACTTGGTGCATTACTTCCTATTCTTCGCTTAGCCCTTAATCTTCCCTAAAGGAAAATTACTCCCAACTCTCAATTTGTTCTTTGCAGGGGTGTAGAGATGTTTCTCCTAGCTTCACACCATCCTCCTAGGGTTCTTGAAAGTTCACCAAACTCCTTTCTTCCATCGCTCTCACCAAACCCTCATCTAGGGTTAAAAAGGCTACTAGCCTTTGAGCCCCAATTAGGTCTCCAATTCCAAGGAAACCGGTTGGTTCTCCAAAATTTTCTAAAGAACCCCGAATATTTTCTATGGATTCATGGTCCTAATTCCCATCCCTCAAATATTCTGGAGGTCTTCATCCTCACCTGTCCGTACATACGCCTAACCTTCAATTTAGCAAACTTTAGGTCTTTTTACTATGTTTTTTAGACTGTCAAAGGTTTTCTCTCATCAAATAGGTTGATGAGGCTGCATCCTTCTCAGTAAGCCTTGGCAAGGAATTCACCTACCCTCTCCACACCGTGCTCTACCTGGAGATTTTCACCCCTGCACGTTAAGTGCCTTTTTCACTCTATCTTTCCTAGTCGAGCACTGTCAAGCTCACCTAGGAGAAGACTTTCTTCATGCCATCGGGAATCCTATCCACACCTAAACCTAACCTATTTACAACCATGGAGTCTATCCTCATTCCCCAAAAGTCTGTACACTAGGTATAGTGGGAAAGAGAACTAAAACCCCATTCTTGACAGGTTGCCATTCAGATCAACAATTCAAAAGGAAACAAAACAACTACCAAACACACCTGCAAATTGAACACACACCCTAAATACTAACACACAAGCTTAGAGAATAGTACACACCACTAGCTACAATGTTTTACAGAGCCATGATCGCTCCTGACCACTGAAATTAAAGCAAACACAGAAAATTAGTCAATTCTTCACTATCCTCCTTTTCATTCATGAAGTCTCAAGCATTACAAAAGCTTCCAACCTTGCTCTCAGGTCGAAGCACACCATAAATAGGATTTTTGATTCAGCTAAGCTCGAGCCTAACTATTCCATGGCTGCTTGTGGCTTTCCATAAGCATTATTTGCAAAATTGTAAAACAAAAATATCGATAACCTAGGGAGGTCTACAAGGTCTTTAATCATCTTTGTAGCCAAACCCCAATCTAGCAAGTGGTAAACATGACCTTTATGAACACAAATCAAGTTCTCAAATTCCTCTAAGGCACAAATTCAAGGAATGGAAGGAATTTGCTACATGTTATCTAAAACAAGTTGTTAAGTTTTGACCTTCTGATTAACCCTCCTAGATGCACTTTGGGGTGCTCCTGCACCATTCTCCCCCCTCTGCGTAGACTTTAAGGAACATGAGGAGAGATTAGATATGGGTCAATACCCTGCTTGTTGAACTAGGCTTCATCTACCCATGTAGCCTCAAAGTCATGTTTGTTCTTCCACTTGACAAGATGCTCCTTGTACACCTTATGCCTTGTTGATTTCTTCACCCTTGACTCCAAGATCCTTTATGCCTGAAGCTTGTCTTGAATAGGTAAGGGCATGTTACTGACATCTTTGAAGATCTACTTACTGGTCTAATCCAAGTCAGTGACTGATCCCTTGTATCTGATCAAATCAACTATATTGAAAACTGGTGAAATTCCCAAATCAGTAGGTAACTCCACCTTGTATGAATTCTTCCCATACTTGGCTAATATCCTGCATGGTCCCACCCTTTTCATCTATAATTTGGTTGATATACCCTTCTAAAACCTTGATTTATTAAGGTGAACCATGACATAATCTCCTACTGTAAACTGCAAATCTTTTCTTGACAAATCTACCTTGTCTTTCAACTTTTGTGTACCCTCAGTGACTGTCCTCTTTACCTGCTCCTGAATCTCTTTCATGGTTTGAGTGAAGTCTTCTACATGTCCACTCCTATTCTCCATAGCTCCTAGATCCCTAAGCTCACATATACCCCTTGGGTGCATTCCATACACAATCTCAAAAGGACTCTTCCCTGTGGTCTGGTTTACACTATCATTATAGGCATACTCAGCTTGTGAGATTACCATATCCCAAGTCTGTCCATATTCTTCAGTTAGACACCTTAGTAGGCTACCTAGCACCCTGTTAACCACCTCTGTTTGACCATTGGTCTAAGGATGGTAAGCTGATCCAAAAGACAAGTTTGGTGCCTAATCTACTCCATAGAGTCTTCCAAAAGTGACTCATGAATTTAACATACCTATCCGAAACAATTCTTAAAGGCAATCCATGGATCCTTACAATTTCCTTAAAGAAAAGGTGAGCTATATAGCTAGCATCATGAGTGGTTTTGCAAGGAATAAAGTGACTCATCTTGCTGAATCTGTCCACCACTACATACACACTATTAAAGCCAGTCTCATACACACAACACATTGCTCCACATACCTCCTGACATCTCTTGAAAAATTAGGCCAATAGTAGAACCTTTGCACTAGTTCTAATGTTTTGTTGATGCCAAAATGTACACTAAGACTTCCATTATGCTTTTCCTAAATGAGGTTTTCTCTCATTGACCCTTTTGGAACACATAACTGATTCCCTTTAAACAACAATCCACTTTGCAAAGTATATTCTGAGTATTGGCTATGAAAATGATTCTCAAAGTTAGAACATACCTTGTAGGCCTCTGAGAAATCTTCATCCTCCCCATAGAGATTCTTGAAGCTCTTTATTCCAATGCTCTTGATCTGTCAGTAATCTTCTACTCAATGCATCAACTACCTTGTTCATTCGTCCCTTCTTGTGCATGATGGTGAAAGTGAAAGCTTGGATGTACTCCATCCACTTTAAGTTTCTATTTCTCAACTTCTCTTGGGTGTTGATATAACTAAGTGCCTGATTATCTGTAAAGACCACAAACTCCTTGGGTAGAAGGTAATGCCTCCACTTCCTAAGTGACTGAACCAAAGCATAAAGTTCTAGATCATAGGTAGAATACTTCTTCTTGGCTTCATTGAGCTTTTCACTGAAGAAAGCTATGGGCCTGCCCTCTTGACTAAGCACTCCTCCTACTGCAACTCCACTAGCATCACACTCCACAGTAAATAATTTGTCAAAGCTTGGCAATAAGAGAATAGGTTGAGTTTCCTTTTCTTGTTTCAGTTTCTCAAATCCTTTCTCAGCCTCTTGATTCCACACAAACTTAGTTTTCAAACCACCCTTGATTGTCTCTAGGACTGGTGCACATATGCCACTAAAGTTTCTTATGAATTGCCTATAAAATTGAGCCAATCCATGGAAACTTCTTACCTCAGTCCCTATGGCTAGTGTAGGCCAGTTTAGGATAGCTTCCACCTTGCTTGGATCCATTTTCAATGATCCCTGGGACACTATAAAACCCAAATATACAAGTTCTTGTTTGAAAAACTCACACTTCTCTACTCCACTCATACAACCCATTTGTTGTCTTGAATGTTGTCTTCCACTCATCTCCATCCTTGATTCTGATATGATGGTATCCACTCTTGAGATCCAGCTTGGTGAAGTACTGAGCTCCTCCAAGACAATCCATCAAGTCTTCAATTCTAGGAATAGGGAACCTATACCTCATTGTGATCCTATTTATTGCTCTCGAGTCAGTGCATAATCTCCACTTGCCTCCTTTCTTGGTTTCTAAGACCACTAGTACTGCACATGGGCTGATGCTCTTTCTAATCAAGCCTTGATCCAAAAACTCCTGTACTTGTCTATCTACCTCTAGATTCTGATTTGGTGTAAGCTTATAAGCTGGTTTGTTAGGAAATGATGCTCCAGGTATGAAGTCAATTTGATGACTAATAGCCCTTTTAGGAGGTAAAGTTGCAGGTGCACCATCACTCACTATGTCTTTATACTTCTCAAGCAAATTCTAGATTGCTCCGGGTATGACTGTTTTTTCAGCCTTGTCTTCTTCTTTGGACTGCAACATGATCACATAACCTTCACCCCCTTGATGTAGGTTGTTAAGGAACTCCTTGCCACTACTTAGCAGCACACTTGGTGTCTTTGACTGTCCTTCATCTTCTTCTGACTGTGACTGCAACTTAAAAGTCTTCCCATCCATTTTAAAAGAGATAGTATTCTCCTTCCCATCATACATGGCACTTCTGTCATACTGCCATGGTCTGCCCAATAGTAGATGGCATGCATCCATGGGCAATACATCACAAATTAGCTTATCCTTGTACCCTCCAATAGAAAACTCCACTGCTACTTCCTCATTAACAAGAACACTCTGCCCTTTGTTTAACCATGTCACTTTGTAGGGGTTGGTGTGGGGTACCTTCTCCAATTTGAGCTTCTTTACTGCCTCTTCTGAGATGGTGTTGTCTGTTGAACCTGAATCTACAATGACCTTGCATACTTTTCCAAGTATCTTGCATCTCACTCTAAATAGAGCTCTTCTTTTCTTTGGTTCTTCCTTGACCGGTTGCCTGATCAAAACTCTCCTAAACATCAGATTCTCTCCCATTTCAGATTCAATATGACTGATCTCTGGTGATTTAGTGCTCATGGTGTCCTCTTGTGCATATTCCACCCTCTTCTCAGCATTTGATGAAGATGCTTTCTCCGGGCACCTATAAGCTGGGTGTCCTACTTGCCCACAATGGTAACATTTCATAGTAGCAAAATATGAATTGCTCCTACCTCCTCCTCTTCCTCTTCCATAACCTCCTCTAGAAGTTGTTTCACCTTCGTGCTCTGTGAGTTTAGATTCACCTTGGTTTCTTTGTTCATTTCCTCTACCTTGGTAGCCACCTCTATGTCCTCTTTGATCTCTTTGATCTCTGCCTTTGCCTCTACTCTTGGAAGCCTGATCATGTTTCCTCTTGCTTCTTTCCTCAATCTTGATAGCTCGTTGATAGCATTGATGTACTGTCTTAGGACTTAGAAGAGTCATCTCTTCTTGGATGTTCCCCTTCAAACCGTTAAGATACCTAGCCACTTTAAGGCTTTCACCTTCTGAGACATTGGATCTCATACAAATTTTTTGAAATTCCTCAGTGTAAGTGTTCACATCTTGGTCTCTTTTCCTCAATTTTTTCCTCTTCTTGTTTAACTGAATCTCATAATCATCTAGTATGTATGCTTCTCTCACTTTTGCCACCATACCTTTCCAAGTTGAAATAGGCCTCTTGCCTTCCTTTTCCCTCTTTGTCTGAATGAATTTCCACCATGTCAAGGCAGATCCTCTCAATCTAGACCTAGCCACCTTCACCTTCTATGCTTCAGTGAATCCATCACATTCAAAGTGGTTCTCCATGCCTTCTATACAATCTAGGACTAGGTCAGCTTCCAATTTCCCACTAAACAGTGGTATACCTTCAAGTGCCTTCCCACTCAAAGCTTTCAATGCCTTTAAGAAAGGCTCCTCTTGCAGAATAGGGTCAGGTTCAGGGGTCTTGTCTTCCTTTGCAACCTCTTCCCTCTTTGGTACTCTGCCCTCCAATCTATCACTGACCTCATCGGCCTTGAATTGCACATTGCTCAATGCTTGTTCTAGTTGAGCTAGTCTTTCTCTCAACCTCCTATTATCTTCCTCCTGCTCTTCAACCTTCTTTTCCAACTCAATGTTTGTCACCATAGTTGTGGAACCACTGGATTCAAGGTCTAACATACAAGTTTCTTCCCCAAATCTTTAACTTGCTCTGATACCAATCTGATAGGATAGGGTTGGATGGAACACTCACTGTTCCATGCTCTGGATCCTCGTTTGCAAGATCTCCTTGGTGTCTTTCTTCACCAACTAAACCTTTAGGACCTTCCTCCTATCTAGATGCCCCTAGTTCTCTTGGCCAACCCCGCTATCATGACAAATTAGCTTCCCAAGTAAAACTTGGTGCATTACTTCCTATTCTTCCCTTAGCCCTTAATCTTCCCTAAAGGCCAATTACTCCCAACTCTCAATTTGTTCTTTTTAGGGGTGTAGAGATGTTTCTACTAGATTCACACCATCCTCCTATGGTTCTTGAAAGTTCACCAAACTCCTTTCTTCCATCGCTCTCACCAAACCCTCATCTAGGGTTAAAAAGGCTACTAGCCTTTGAGCCCCAATTAGGTCTCCAATTCCAAGGAAACCGGTTGGTTCTCCAAACTTTTCTAAAGCACCCCGAATATTTTCTATGGATTCATGGTCCTAATGCCCATCCCTCAGAGATTCTGGAGGTCTTCATCCTCACATGTCCGTACACAGGCCTAACCTTCAATTTAGCAAACTTTAGGTCTTTTTACTATGTTTTTCAGACTGTCAAAGGTTTTCTCTCATCAAATAGGTTGATGAGGCTTCATCCTTCTCAGTAATCCTTGGCAAGGAATTCAACTTCCCTCTCCACACCGTGCTCTACCTGGAGATTGCCACCCCTGCATGTTAAGTGCCTTTTTCACTCTATCTTTCCTAGCCGGGCACTGTCAAGCTCGCCTAGGAGAAGACTTTCTTCATGCCTCTGTCCTCCTTTTCATTCATGAAGTCTCAAGCATTACAAAAGCTTCCAACCTTGCTCTGAGGTTGAAGCACACCATAAATAGGCTTTTTGATTCAGTTACGCTCGAGCCTAACTGTTCCATGACTGCTTGTGGCTTTCCATAAGCATTATTTGTAATATTTTAAAACAAAACTATCACCTAGGGAGGTCTACAAGGTCTTTAATCATCTTTGTAGCCAAACCCCAATCTAGCAAGTGGTCAACATGACCTTTATGAACACAAATCAAATTCTCAAATGCCTCTTAAGGCACAAATTCAAGGAATGGAAGGAATTTTCTACATGTTATCTAAAAATAGTTGTTAAGTTTTGGCCTTCTAATTAACCCTCCTAGATGCACTTTGGGGTGCTCCCGCACCACCTTTCTTCTTCGCAAACCTACACATAAAAACTTACAAATCACACATGCAAAGAAGAGACAAGGGTTAGGGTTAGAGATTAGGGGTTTGCCTTAGTCAAACCCCTTATGAGTAATCAAACCAAATGAAATAGAAATGAAGTAAAGAATGAAAAGAAGCATAAACAATGGATTTTACCTTTCCTTTGATTTTTTATCTTGTGTTGTTGCAGCAACCAACCCTTGAATGCTTCAACAATGGTGTCTTGTTGACTTGGAGGATCAGAACCCTAGCTTTCTTGAGAGGAAGAAGGGGTGGAAGATTGAGAGGAGAAGTGAAAATGAATGGTACCTAATGAGAAATTAGGGTTTTGGAGCTTACTTATACAAGTTGTGCCCTAATTTTCCTGAAATAACATCATACTGACCGACCTTAGGGTTTTAGAGACCAAAATCCCAAAAGATATTTCTTGTTTAATTCAAATTTTATGCCACATGGGACTAGGTCGCCCAAGGTGGCGACCTAGTCCACCTAGGCATTTTTTATTGTTTTTTGGTAATTAAAATGTTATTATTTAATTTTTTCAAGATTATCTTCTGAAAACTCACTAAGATAGGATTTGAATGACGATTAAGGGGTCATTTTGGCATAATAAAGTGTTGATTAGGTGATGACAAGCCTAGGAGAGCATGAAAATGTTTTACAACACTCTACAACACTTTTGCACAAGGCTTGGAAATGGGTAAAATTGGGTTAAAAAGGGTCCAACATCATAGGCCAAGGTCCAAATGAGTGAAAAGTGTCAAGGTATACACTTTTTGGCGACACACATACACTTTCTAATTCCCTTTAGCCTCATATTTATTTATTATTTAAACTCTATAAGAAGTATATGATGAGTCATATTCCTACTCCTATCCCTTCTTCTCCTCCTCCATCACCATTCATGGTTACTCAATTAACACCAATTTATCTTATTCCTTCTTCTACCTCTATGACATATAGATGAAAGCAACCCATCTCAGATGACCCTCCCCTTTCTTCTTCTACATAGATAAAGAATTTAATATATTATTTACGAATTGGTTGTTTTGCACAAGCATCCATGGTGTACCACTACTAGATATATCCTTGACCAAATTCCTTCTAATCAACCTTCTAGGCCTCTGCCTTCTAATAAAAACATAAATGGGTCCAATTAGTCTTGGCTCCTTTCACTGACCATCCTATCTTCTAGAGATCCTAGATTGACCCCCATTTTTAGGCCTAGTGATGTACACTGATGTGAGTGTCATAGTTAATCTCGCCTTTGCTTCCATGGTCCCTTCCATGCCTACCTTCCATAACATCTTTCCAAATCTTAACCCTTCCACATTAGACATCTTGATATCATTTCTCCACATCCTAAATGCCAACTCAAGCACTACCCCACCCCACTTTTCCACAAGTCTAATAGCCCCATTTCACCACCTCCAAGCCCTTCAACATCAATTTCCCTTAGCATGGAGGCTCATCCTCCACCCCAATCTACTGATACCAGTGATCACATGCATGTTGCTTGTAGTGAAGATCAATGAGTAGTTGTCCACTTGAGTCACAAGTCCCTTCCCTAGAGGAGTTCTTGTTTTAGTTGGTGGCAGATGTACTAGCATTTTTTGTGATCTTTACATAATAGCTAATGATTACCCCTCTAATGGATCCACAAGACGAACTTGTTCCTCCTACTCCTACATAAAATAGTACTTTCCATTATTATGTTATTCTTTCATCTACTCTGTCTTCAAGTGGTCCTCCACTCCCACCTAGTCAAGATTGGGAGGGAGACAAATTGATGGATTAAGAACCCCTTGAGTAGCATATTTTTGTTTTGTGTACATATATGATTAGTTAGTATGTTTATCTCTAGTTTTGGTTTGTACCTCAATATATGTTTTCTATGTCTTGTTAGTTCCCCATGTTACCCTTGTAGGTACATTGATAAAAGAGGAATGTTATGTTGTGAATTTCTACCTTGTGTATCTACTTTATTCTATATGTTGTGTTTGATATTTTATGTATTTTAGGAATAAGGAAAAGTGTTGAGACATTCAGGTCTCCTCCATGTTGACTTAGAATTTTAATTTTAATTTTCTTGTTGACTATGTGTCTTCTTCAATTGTTCTTGTAGTTAGATATGCTTGGGGATGATCACACTTCCATCTCTATTCCCTAATTATAATTTTTTATATACATACTAACCCTAGGCACATAGATCCCTTTGTTTCCTTTGTGTGATTTTTCTTGTTTCTATGTGGAATTTTCTTTCCTCTATCTTTTTTATTCTTTGAGCATGATTTTGAGTGTGCCATGCTTTCTTTTAGAAAACCATATTTTATGCCTCTTCTTAGGGGAATATTTTAGGTGACTCTAAGTGCATATTTATTCATATATTTTTCTTATGGATCTTCCATCTTCTCCCCTTTTCCTACCTTAAGAATAATTGCACTCTTGATTTATGCAACTATTTTAAGGGGGCCATATTTACACTTTCATATGTGAAAAAATACATATGTACATACACACATTGTAAACATAGTACCTAGACCATTAGTAGCTTGTTTTCCCAATTATAGAGATTTGTTTGGATTTCTACCCTTAATAGGATTATGTATCAATATTGCATGCTATTCCATGTAATCCATGATATTTTATTTTCACATAAACTACTTAAAAAGAGAGTATGTGTAGCATCATAAATTGTCACCCTTGACAATTTCACAATAGCTTTAGCTACCCCCTATGTGCCTGGACCCAATTGTGCTTTTAATTTACCTAGTTTATGATAATTTTTAGGAAATCAAAGTTAAAATAAGTATTAATGATTAATATTCATTAAATTGAGATGTGGCCCCTAAATAGGCCTGGTACAGGGTGATCGTTCCCTTGACCAATATATTTTGGCCCCTACCCACATATTTGAGTGTCAACATTTTAATATTTAGAGATTTGAATTCATTTGTCAATTGTTGATAATTAATTTGTGAGAAATTAAAGAATTGCATATAAATATAATCCTTTTTCACCATTTTAATCCTAGTGAATTGGAGAAAGCAATTGAGATCCTGAAAAGCAATCAAGAGAAAACTTACCATAATTGCAGCAACATTATTTCAGTCAAGCATCATGTTATAATTGCATCATGTGAGTTTTTTTATGTTTTATATCTTTTTTTTTTTGTGAGTACTAACACTTGTAGTTCTTCAAATCAAGCATAGAATTCTCCTTGAAGGTGATGAGTACAACGACTTTAGTCCATCAAGGAATGGAGATCTGAGTTGTGAGTTGCAATAATGATCAATTTGTCACTTGTTTATCCATTAGCCTTTGCTTGACCAAGGGTAAGATCTATTTTACATCATCATAGTCATTGTGGAGGTAGAAATTCCAAAACACGGTTTGACTTAGGCAAGCCCATATATGAAACAACGCTTTCCCCTCTTCCATGTGTGTAGGTTATAGATTTGAAGTAAATTTGGAAGAGGAGTGAAGACCATATTGATTAATCAAGCATTCAAGTCCTACAAGTCAAAAAATTATGGAAATAAGAATTATCAATTGTGACAGACAAAGTTCTTACACTGAGTCTAGAAGGGAAGAAGATATAGGTAGAGACAAATTGAGATTTGAAATTTATTTATGTGTTTGCACTTCTTGATCTAGGGTGCCAAAACCTTTGCTCAGCTAGATCAAGCTCAAATTTATATGATAGGTGTCTTTGTGTATGCTCTCTTTTGTTTCAAACTCTATTCTTGGGTTTCAATTCTATTTTTTTAGAAATCATAATATTTTTCTACATTTTCATAATTAACCTAGCTGCATCTTTACATTATCAAATTAAGTCAATTAATCAATATCCAAATCACCCTCCAGGAAATAACTAAAACCTTGATCTACCATTCTAGCTCTTCCATTGAGGTTAGTAGCCAAGTGGGTATTGAGATTATTTTAAGTTCTTCCCTCTAGTGATATAGGAGAGAGTGTGATTTAGATCCTAGATCCCTCTTTCCTACATCACATTTTAGTGAACCCAACAGTTGTTGCATGTTTAAAAACCTTCTAAAATCTAAAGCATATCATTTTGAAATCTGAATTCATTCTTACGTTATTTTGAATTTGTCATTTATGCACACGTATTTTCATAAAAATGTTGAAAAGTGAAAAACTTGCATTGTATGTTCATGTCAAAAGATTTAAGTAGTGTTAATTTTCAGTTTTACTTGTCTAGATCCAATAAATTATTGCATTGTCAAATATTAATTAGGTCATGTTAAAATTTGAATGCAACTTTCAAAAGTTATAATTTTTCAATTAGGCATGCATATTTTGTTGAAATTTACATTGGGTTGGTCATTTCAAAAGACAGAAAAATTTCAATTTCTAAATTTATTAGACTAGGTTTAGTTGGTTATTATATCTTATAATCTAAAAATTTCCTTTGGGTACATTGGACTATTTCAAAGATATAAAATCCTATGCATAATTATGTTTCACACATAGGAAAATTGAGATTTTGTGCATGTTTATGTAATTTTTTTTGCATATAGACCAACACCTATGAACCATAAGCCTTCAGACATTATAGTTCAATTACAAATGTTAAAACATTTAAAATTCATTTGGTCTAGGGTGTCAATGACCTTGTCCAATCTATTTTGGTCTAGATTTCAGCAATAGTAATCTCTCAATTTTTTTGTCTAGATCTATTCCTAGTTTATGTTTCATTGTTCTGTAATTGACATTATTTTAGTGCATATAATTGTTGATAAAAGTTTTCAAAATGTCTAAGTGCTTTGGAAATATGATTACTTTGAAGTCCTTGGTTAATGTTTCATTTTGTGTTTTCGATAATGCTTCTCCAACTAATGATGAATCTCATATACCCTTCTCTCCCAATAAATTCCCTCCTAATGAGGATATCTTGGTGCAATAGGAGGATATCATGGATAGCTTCCTAAACAACACCATTCAACCAAATGTTCCCCTAAAAAATGTAACACCTATGCATGAAGAACCCATGTACCATCCCAAAGTTTTACCTACCCACCTTAGCAAAAAGTACATAAGACCTATCATACCATCATTTGAGATGCTACCATCCTCTCATAAAGAAACTCAATTTAAATTCATCCCTCACCCAAATTGTGCATATGTTCCCTAAAAAATGCCAATAATAACACTCAATTGCTTAAAATGCTCATTCATCTCATGAAAATGATGTTATTAATATACCCATTGATTTGGAAAAATGTTATGGCCAAGGATTGAAGATACTTACTAAACAAGGTTGTGATATCAATAATGAACATGAAATTCATACTCTCTTAGAACAAAAATCGCAAGACTACAACAAGAATTGGTTATCAATGCCCTCCACCTTTGCACAAGACATTTGGTCCAGCTTCCAACCCACCACCACTACATGGTCCAATTAGAGATGGTCTCCTTCCCACACCACATCCCTTGTCCAAAATATAATGTACATTATACATGCTTCTACAATTGGAATTAATCACCTTACCACATCTTTGTGAATGAAAATATGTTAAACAAACAACTAAAAACTTTTTTTTTGTGCATATCATCGAACATTTGGCCATTCTACCTGTAGTGTAGGAAATTGTATACCTTTCAAATTGCATACTATGTTTAAATCTCCATAATTAATTGCACTTAATTAAGCATCTAATTGACCAAATTATGCATTCCAAAGCCTTATTATTCTTATTTTTTGAAAGGGGGACTTATATTAAACAATTTTCATCATTAATTAAAACATCTTGGATCATGTGTGTATTGGACATAGGGCCCAAGACCCATTCACCCAAGGGCGAATGGGTCCCCTTTAAGTGCCAAGACCCATTTTAAATATGCTTTTGGTGGAATTTTAATTATTCAAATTCAAGTTTCAAATGTCAGCTTTTGGAATCTATTTTTTTGGAAATTAGATAAACACCTATAAATACATAGTCATTTTATCAATTCAAATATAATCAACATTATCTAGCATTAAGGAAACTTTCACAAGAGTAAATATTATTCTCAAGAGCATTGAAGAATAGATTTATCAATCATCTACAACAACAATCAAGATCATATCATCATTTCAAAGTTCATGTTCATGTTTTGGAGATAAATTTGTGATGTAGGTTTCAAACATTCAAGCAAGCATTCAAGCATCAATTAATCAAGCAATTCATAAAAGATCCAAGAATTAGAGTGATGTGTTTGACTTCAGTCCTCTAGGAGTAGCCATTAAGGGTTTGGTGAGTTGTAACAAGTTTTGTTCATTCATCAACTCATCCATTTTGTTATTATTTCATTATCAAGGTTTAATTACAAAACATGTGGTTTGACTAAGAAAAACCCCCATTCACCCAAAACAAACACTTTTGCTTCTCTCTATGTATGTGTAGATTTATAGGTGAAGATGGATTTAAAGTTGATCAAAGGAGAAATTTTGCAAAGTTGCATAAGTTGCCATTATTGTTGTTAAGCTACAAAAATTCATAGATTTTATTTTCAAATTTTTGATAGTCAAACCTAGAGAAATTAGAAGCTTAGATCTAGGATTAGAGGACTAAAAAAATAGATTTTGGGCACCTTGCCTGGGACCCATTCACCCAAGGGTGAATCGGTCCTACTATAGACCCTAAAATCCACTTTTTATGATAGGTCCACACCATCAAGCCCTTCTTAGATTGGCCTACAAACTATCATTTTCATTTTTGTTATCATAGAATTCTGAATTTCATGTGTTAGGTCACATAATTCATTTAGTTAATGCACTTTAAACCATTCCAAAATATTACAAATCAGTCATTTTTTTCATAAGAAAGTAAAGATCCAAGGTCCAAAATAGGGTTGAATCACCTCAAGGTTGAAAGTCAATCCTATCCCTTTGATATCTTCTTTCTTTCTAATGAAATTGGGGAAAGGTGTATTTGAATCCTAGGTCATTTCATCATTCCAAATTGATTGAGTTCTTCCCCATTTTCCCTTCATTTCACTATGATGAATGTTGTGCTTTAAAAATAAATTATAATGGTTAGAATTCAACTATATGAAATCGATGAAAATCTATACAAAATAAAAAATTATTCATTATGGTTGCTCCTTGCTATGTGGCACTAGTAGTATCACATAATGCTCATTTCCTTTCATGGGGTTACAAGAAGCATGTTGTGCAATCATATTCCATCAATAAGGAGCAACACAATAATTTTTGTGCATGGTTTTCCTCGTCCATACACTTGGGGGCCAAGGATAACTAGTCTCGTGAGGCATGTATTCTTTTTTAAGGATCCCCTCTTCATCCATCATCTCCTTCAAATATTAGTGTAGCAAGTACACTAGCATTTTAAGGGGATAGTCTCCCTTTAGTGGTGATGTTATACATGATATCCCCTAAAGTGAGGCCTTGCATCTCATGCAGTGGCCTCTTTAGCGATGATATTATACATGATATCCCTTAAAAGTGTGGCCTTGTATTTCATATAGTGTCCCTTTAGTGATGATATATACATAATATGTCTTAAAGTGTGGCTTTGTATCTCATGTGATATCTTTTTAGTGGTAATATTATACAAGATATTCCCTAAGGAAATTCCCTTTAAATCTATGATTATGTTCCCTTTTTTGTAGTATTATGCCTAATAACACCCGAAATGTTGTTTCTCATGTCATGCTTGTGCCCCCTTAGTGGTGGTATTAAGTTGAAATACCCCCTAGTGTGTGGCCCTTCATTTAATGTTTGTCATATTTTAGTGGTCTAGTGTCATGTGTCATACTCTCTAAGCCATGAAATCCCATGTGTTGAGTAGTGTACTTTTAAGTATCGTGATCAATATATTGGCATACACCCTTTGTGGTTTTTTTGTTTCTAATGCCTACTGAGGCGTGGTTTACGATTCATCCCTTGTGATGTTAAACTTTTATACACCCCTTGAGGTAATTCATCCTAGTGGTGTTAAACTTTTATACACAACTTGAGGTGATTTGTTCCTTGTGACGTTAAATAGTCCTCCATGGTGTTAAACTTTATGCACTCCCTAAGATGTGATTTTACAAAACAACATGGATTTGGAATACAGAGCTTGCTTATTCATGAACTTGAGAATTGTTTTCGTGACCACCTAGCTTAGTCCAAAATAGAATTTTAGTGTAGAAAAATGTATCCCTCTACATTTTCACACTTATTTGGGCCCTCCCTCCTTAAACTGGTCTTTTTATGCCTTATTTGGTCCTCTTTTGCACCCATAAGCATTATTTAATGCATCTTTTTGAGGATAATCCCTACACATCTAATAACCAATCATAATCTAATGATTTTGGTTTATATGGCCTGAATTTAGTGATCTAGGACTCATACCCCACCTTGGGCGTATGGGTCCTATAAGATGGGGAAAATAAAATCAATTAGATTAATTGACATCCAACACTTCTAAGCTAAAATCCCAATATAAACAAGATAATACAAATAAAAGGGAACAATAAACTAAAAGCAAGTAAATGAAACACTCCCCATTATGGTTGATTACTTCTCTTGTCTCTCCTTCTTCTTCTTATGCAATCTTTGCCCTCATATTTGTTGATGAAGTTGTGCAAATACCTGCAAATAGTAAGCAATAAAATTGGAGATAATGGTTGTTCAATCAAAAATGGAGGAGAAAGGTTGCTTTTATAGACAACCATTTGAATGGACGGACGAGATTGATCTTCTAGAAAGATTCTAAGATCAATGAACGAGGATTCATGAGAGGGAGGTTACGAAATGGATGGCCAAGATCGAGTTTCTAGAAAGATGTCAAGATCTACGGTTTAAAATTGATGCAACCAAAATATGCCATGCATGGAAAAGATATGATACCGACGGCTATGACGCCTAATGGCTATGACAGACATGCAAGACATGCAGACTATGACATGAAATAATGACAGGGGATCTTTAACCAAAATAAAGGGATTTTAAATTATTTATTCGAAAATGGAGGATGACAAGTGGCAAATAAATTATTTATTTGGAGGAAATGAAAAAGGAGATTTAATTAAATTCATAAATTTAATTAAAGGAGGTGATAGAAATTAAATATGGATAATTGATTTGGATCAATTATTTAAAGGAGAAGAATGACACATAAATAAATAATTTCGTCAATTATTAAATTATAGAAGAATAAAAGGTCAAATAGTTATTATTATCTGAATATAGACATGTGATGAAAGATAAATAACTAAATAAATAATGATTTATTTAATTATTGAAGAAAGGGGTATTAGTGATGCAATTAATTTATTTTAATTGATCAGGATAGAATAAAGATTAGAAAGTGAATTAATTAAATAATTAAAAAATCATTTAATTAATAAAGGAATACAATCAGGAATAATTAAAGAATTAAAATTATTTAATTATTAGAGGATGATGACTAAGGAAAAATGTTGCTCGTAAACTTTAGGAAATTTTTCAGTGTCTACAAGTCCCACTTAAGTTTTAGGGCATAAACCTAAATTTGGCATAGAACTTAACCTTTCTTGATATTTATGTCCCAAGCCTAGGCTATTGGGACTCATATGCCTATGAGTCCCGCTTAGCTTGAACCTATTTTGAATTCAATTCTTGGTGGGAATTTAATCTCCTAGATCTAATGTCGACTTGTAGTGTTGTAATTTTAGGAAATTTAGCATAAACAAGTATAAATACAAGGTTATTTCACATATTTTCTCCTAGCAATTTTCATGAGAAAGTGTGATCTAAGAATTCAAGCATTCTAGCAATTCAAGAGAATTCAAGAGTGATTATCAAGCATTTTGGAGCTACTTTCAAGATTCAAGCATCATGTCAAAGTCATCATGCATCATGTTTTTTTTTTTTGCTAACATTTGTGATGTAGGTTCTTATGATTCAAGCAAGCATTCAAGTCAATATCTATAGCATTCAATCAAAAGTCAAGATCTACATTCATACTAGCCATCACATACACGATTGGAGATTTTATTCCAAGGGTTTGGTGAGTTGAAACATTGCATATTTGCTCATTCATCATTCCTTCATTCTATTTTATTTCATTTCAAGGTTTGATTACCAAAACAAGGTTTGACCAAGGCAAACTCCTATCCACTAAAAAAAAAAAAATTTCCCCTCTTTTTGGTGTGTGATTTATAGATCTAGGTTGAAGATCTATTGAAGAGCAAGATTGTAGAAAAGTTGTCAAGTTGTCAAAGTTGTCATCTACATTTCAAGATCATGGGAGGTCACGTACAAGTTGTAATTCAGTGTTTCAGACTTAGAGATTCAACAGGAGAGAAGCTACAGGAGATCATTAGAGGATATCATTTTTTTTAGATCAACCCTCATACTAGGAATAATTCACCACTTGTGGTGTATGAGTACCAGTATACCAGATTTCAAGCATTTTCAGTAGATCTCAGTTTAGCAGTTCTAGACTCTGGTTTCGGCCTGGAACCCTAAACTATGACTAAATCACCCCTACTAGCATATGAGTCCCAATGTGCATTAAAGTTCAGATTTTAAGGATTTCAAACCTTGTTGGGAGCCTCTTCAACTTTCTAGGTGCACCTTTGTTCATAGATCCAGTTTATTATTCTAATTTGAGTTCATTTTCTAGGTCATATCATTAGGTTTTGCATGGTCGTGAACTGCATTATTTTCTTTAATCATAACCTAAAACACCTTATTGCAGATCTTTTTCCCTAATTTCATCCATAGATTGAGATCTCTAAGGTTTCCTTGAATGAAACTTGAAGGAAATAGGTGGAAAGGTCCTAAAACCCTACCTTTGTGTTCCATCTCCTAAAAGGTGGAAGACTCTATTCCCTTCATTTCATTTTGGTGAACCTAGCCTTTAAAACACCTTCTTTTTCTGATTTGGAGTGCATCATAGTCCTAGATCTACCTTACATTAACTTTGCATCAGGTCTTGCATTAGTTAATTTGTATCTAGGGTTTCTAAATCTTGCATTAGTGAAAGTGCATATAGGTTGCATTTTTGCATCTTGAATCATTGAAATTCACTTGAAATTTGTAATTACACTTAGTCCAGACATCATTCAAACCAAAAAACCTAACATTCACTCAAAATTTTTTGAAATTAGTGTCAAAACCCTAATTTGGGACTCATATGCCCCTCCAGGCGATTTAGTCCTAGTGCAAGTTGTTTTACCTAATTTCTAAGTATTCTATGTGGACTCTTTCGCAACATTTGAATCCTTGAAAAACCCTGATTGGGACTTATATGCACCTCTAGGCAATTTAGTCCCATATCAAACCTGAAACTGCATTTTACAACATAAAAATCCTTGTTTCTATGATTTTGTTTGTTGTTGTTAGATTTTTGTTTCAGTTTACTGAGTTTATGTTTCATTCATTTCATTTAGATATAGCTTAATTTGGTTTCATTTCAATTACATTTGTAAACATAAGAATCGGAATTAAAGAATATCATTTATCTTGTGTTCATTCCATTTACCTTGCATTCATTGATTGTCCTTTGCATGAGCTTTACTACTTGGTGTCCTATTGCTAATACTATAGTGAGACAAAGTTCGAGACTCATGTCATCCCACGATAGCACAATCATCATGTATCTTGGGTTATCTAACTCTTTCACTCCTAGTGTTGGCACTAGTTCACTAGGTATTGACCATACCCTTAATAAATCTTTACTTTCATCTAGCATGACAAGTTTTGAAACAATGGTTGCTAGTATTCCACAAGAAAACATAATCCAAATCCATGAAGACTTAGAAAACATACAACATCAACTGAGTACTGAAAACATTTGAACCACTGCTATCCCTAATATAGATAACATACATCACATGATTGAAAGTGAAGGAGTTGAACTTGTGCATAACCTAGCTCATATTTTTGGAAAACATCTTACCTCAATGACTAGTTGTGCTCTGTTGCAAAGATGGTTGTCATTGCACCAGAATATCAACCTGTTAATGCCCGATACAACTGCTAGATTTATAAAAGATCCAAGATCCACAAGAGGTCGTTAAACCATGTCATGAAGCCCAAGCTATGTCCTGCATTCACTTCAATTTTTTTATTTTTTTCCTTCCATTTGGGGATGATGCAAAGCATTGAGACCGCAATGTCTTCTTCACGTTGACCCAAATAGACGCTTTTTCCTTTGATTTTTCTTTTTTCCTCCCATTTGAGGATGATGCAAGGCATTAAGACCAGAATGCCTCCTTCATGTTGACCCAAATGGACTCTTTTCCTTTTGATTTTTCTTTTTTCACTCCATTTGAGGATGATGCAAGGTATTGAGACCACAATGTCTCCTTCATGTTGACTCAAAATGGCTCTTTTTCTTTGTCTTTGTCTTTTTCTTTTTCTATCCTTTTGGGGACGATGCAAAGCATTGAGATAGCCTATGTCTCCTCCATGTTGACCCAAAATGACTCATTTTTTATTTTTTCGCTCTCTTTAAACAAACATTGCAGCAATGAACATACTGACCCCAAATCTATAGATCCCTTATGTGTTTGTGGTTTTCTATTTTGGGGGCAAACCCCTTCCCTTTGATTTTTCCTTTCTTCACCTTCGCATGGCGTAGCCTCCCTTGGAAACATATCGCTTGGCATAGGGCTTTCCAAGTTGGCTCTCATGTCCTTTACTTTTTTTTGCATTTTACCTTTCTCTACTTAAAGTAATTTCTCACAAAATGGTGTGTAGCAATTCCTTTAAAGTGGGGGCATACATTGACATCATTTATTTTGCATTTGCATTTGTTTTTCTTTGTCCTTGGTTCCTAGTGCAGCCTTATCACTTCATACGACGAGTGTCTCACCTTGTGGATGACATTGGGTGTAATGTCCTTCATGAAAGTGACCTATCTTGGTATATTATATTCTTCTTAGTGGCCTGATGTGATGCATTGCATCCCCTAAGTTGTGAATTTTATATTTTTTGATTGGTCCTCTCTTGGAGACATTAGATACAATGTTCCCTAAGTCAAAGACCTCACATGAACTAAATAAGACTCCTTTGAACATCCCTTTCGCATTTTATTCTTTTGTCATTTACATGTTGCATTTTTGCATTTGTGCATACAAGGCCACCTTGCATAACACAACTTGCATGCCTATGGTGTCATCTTGCACTTGTTCATGAGTTCTAAGCATCTGAGGCTTTTCTTGTCTCATGAACCACAAACCCTTATCTTTTGTGGCACCTTATCAAAGTTATCAGGAAGTATAACTTTGATATGGTTGAGCGAGAAGCCCAAATAGCGGCACAAATTTCCCCATAGCCACCTTTGTGTGTGTTTGAGTGCATACCAACAGAGTGTATGTTTCTCACCCTTTTGGGCCTTCTCACCCGACGGACAACCTAAAGTCTCATCGCCCCAGAGTGAGTACACTTTCCTTTTGGACAAACAACCTAGATCTGATCCACAACTAGCTAGACAAACAGTTGAAGCTTGATTTGAATTTTTCTCTCTCTTCACTCTTTCGCATCACTCCTTGCGCGATCTTTTGTGCTTATGCTTGGTTTTCCATGGGATCTTGATCCTGGGGGCTTGATCATCCCTCTTGATCATAGTCATCTCACCTTACTAGCATGAATACATTTGGATCCCTCCTGATATGCATGATTCAGTTACTTTAGTGTGATTTTGAAGTAAGTTCATCTTCTCACTAAAGTGGAGGCTAAATGTGTCACCAAAAAGTGTAGACTTGACACTTTTTCACTCATTTGGGCCTTTTCCCTTGTATTTTGGCCTGATTTTGCTTTGATTTGATGCTATAATGTGGCATTAGGCCTTGAACACTTGCAAATCAACAATAATCTAACGGTGTTTAAAAAAGTGTTGTGAAGTGTTGTAACACATATTCCCACTTTTCTAAGACCCTTTCAACACAATTCACCTAAACAACCACTTTTTTCCCCTTTTCAAGCCTTGTGCCAAAGTGTTGTAATGCATTTTCACACTTTCCTATGCTTGTCATCAACAAATTCACCCTTCCTTATGATAAATTGGTCCCTTAATGTACTTTTAGGCCCGACTTAAGTGTGTTTCAAGAGGTAAGCCCGATAATCATCATTAAACATCACTTAATACCCGACCACCACTTGAATTTTTTCAAGTGAACTAGGTTGCCACCTTGGGTGACCTAGTCCCTTTAGGCATAAAATTCAAAATCAAAACAAAAATCTAATGGGAATTTGCCTCCAAAACCCTAAGGTCAGCCTATCATAGGTTATTTTTGGGAAATTAGGGCATAGCATGTATAAATAAGGGCTTTCATCCTCATTTCACCCCCCTAGCATCATTTTTCATCTTCACAAGCACTCTTGCACTCAATCTTCTCAAGCAAGCATTCAAGCACAAAGAACTTCAAGCAACCTCCATTGGAACTGGTTCTTTCATATTGCATACACCTTCAACAGGGGTTTGGTTAGTGTTTACATTTGTTTTATTCTTCCCTTTCATTTCTATTTCACTTGGGTTCAATTACCAACATGGGGTTTGACTAAGGAAAACCCCTATTCTCTAACCCTAACCCTTTCCTTCTCTTTGCATGTGTTCTTTGCAAGTATGTATGCAGATTTGGAAAGGATTAAAGTGTTCAAAAGGGTGCCGTCATTCCATCTACATAAACTCAAGTCATCAAACCCTAGGAGGAGCTAAAAGACAACTTGTAGGTCTTTTTTTGAAGATTCAGACAAGGCTCTATCAGAAAGAGAAATGCAAGTAGGGACCTACAGATTCAGACCTCGAAACTCTCAAAAGTACCAGGAGGACTAGGTCGCCATCATTGGTGACCTTGTCCCTGTACCAGGCCTGAAAAAGGGTATTTACATTTCGAGATACCCTTTTGTCAGAAACCCATTCTGGAAAAGTTTCTCGAGAAGAGGACTAGGTCGCCCATTCTGGCATAAGTGTCCCTGTGAAGATTTCCTGCAGATTCCAAAACATTCCAGAGCTCCCATTCATCATTTCTGTTATTTCCAGTTTCTTTCCAGTTTGCATACATTTAGGTCATTTAATTTGTTTTGCACATAGTTTACATTTGATTTTGTTTACATTTCATCGTTAGTTTAGTTTCATTACATTTCAGCATTTAGACACACTTCATCACACACAATACAACCCTATTCAACCCGTACCCTTTGAATTAAATCACCAAAAATAATATCATTAGTGTGAAAGAGTATCATTCCTTCTAACCAAGCTCCTAGGTGAAAAACCCTAGGGGCCTATTTGGGGGGATCCTCTTTCCCCTTTAGCATTTTTGATCTTTTTGGTGGTTCACTTCCTCAAGTTAGCCTCCAATGCCATTAAGTGTATAGAATTCAAACAAAAGGATAGCTTCTCGCAAAATCCACTGCGCTAGTAGATTTTATGGGAAACCCCCATCCACAATGCTGACAACTAGTGAAAGGTGGGAAACACTACTGATGACACTATTATCTCCTTGTTTCCATCGTCATAACATTTCCTTTTGTTTACCAATTTTTTCACTTTTATTCCCCATCTTGGTGGGCCCTGCACTATGCTATCCCATCATGTTATGTATGTTTCTATATATGTTTTATGTGTTTTTGTATGTTATCATGTCTAAGACATGTGGTTTTATAGGGAGATTAGCCACATCCATTCATAAGTTATGTGGACTCTTGCCCAAAATTGTGGGCCCTCATTATGGATGTAGGAACCAAGTGTCTAACAAAAGTATATGAACTTTCACAACTTTTCCTTCACGAGGAATGGATGATGAATAATATAATTAAATAAATAAATTATTATATCATTCCAAGAGTAGGGATCAATAATGAGATCTCTTTGGTTGTAATTGCTAAAGGGACATCGTATACACAACAATATTATAAGAATCAATGAGTCTTTCTCCTTCAAGTAGATAAAGAAGAAATGGAGAGAAGGATTGTATGTGACTTCAATAGCCATTATAGGAAATTCATTAAAGGAGTGGTCATATTGTGTAAATATGATTACATTATTATTATGAAGGAGAAAGATTTCAATTTTTGGAGGAGTTGTTGGTCAAATACAATGCAACAAGGATAAACATGATGCATCATCCTATAATGGAAAATCATGTAAAAGTTACCTAGGTAGATCAAAAAAATACCATGGGATATTCTAAGCATATTGTGATTCACAAAAGAAAAATCTCTTGGAGTGATTGGGCTTGGCAAGTTAGGTCATATGGAAATTTTTAGAGAGGACTCTCACACCAAGCACCAAGCAATGCAATAATTTTGCATAGATGGACCATATCATGATATGAACTCCAATGTACTAGCATTCCAGTTTACATCTCATAGTGCTTTCAAGGGAAACATAGAGAAGGTAGACCCAAAGTTTCCAATACCTATAATCAAGGTAGAAGTTGTGACACCTGAGGAGCATTTTGGTGATATCAATTCTAGGTATAGTAAGATCCATAGTTTTGGTGATGAATCAAGAGGATTGGAGGTTTTTAATGCATTGGTAGCATTGGATGCTCGATATTTCAATATGTAGGTGTGATTCTCGATATCATGTACAATGTAACTTGGTAAGTTTTGTGTCACACCTCAACTTGATCACTTTTCTCTTGCAAAAGTTCTTAAAATAAAATATTGTGCCAAGGAAACTTTTGCAAATTGTTGCAAAATACTCAGTTCATGAAAGGAAATGATATTTATCAAATGCAGATTGGAGTACATATTCTCAAAGTCCAAGTTGTCAATTATTGCAAGAAGACACAGTGCTCACCTCAACTAAAAAAATTATTTCTTCCAAAATCTACAAATTTCAAATTCTCCTTTTTCTAAAAGTGACTTATGTCACTTATTGTAACCTAAAGGTTAGAAAATGAACCTTGTTTCTAGAAAAGCGATGAAAATCTTAACCAAATACGGTTTATTATTTCCAAAAGCAATGTATTTCAAAAAGGAAGTTGCGGTAGTTACCAGGTAATTATAGGGAAATTATAAGAAAGAAGCGTATAAATACAAAGCTATTGGGATTGTAAAAGAGACTTTTCTAGAGGGGGAAATCCTAGAAAAAATTTCATAAAGACTTTTTGATGACTGTTGTCTTTACACTTTAAATACCGAAAGGGTTTCTTAGATTGTATAATTTCATAAAGATAATGTTAGGGTAAATAGGATATTTACCACTTAAGTTTAACTTAAGTTAATCTTGCGGGTAGTTTTGTTTCCCGTATCGGGAAGTTTTATATCCATTGTTTTTTTCTTGCCTATAAAAGGTTGTACCATTATGTAATTTAATTATCTCAATTTATTCACTTGTTTTGGTGAAATAGCTTTTGCTTCTCTCTATCTTGTGAAGGTGTTTTGTTGTAGATGGTGATCTTGGAAGGTAGATGACACCAACATGGTATCAGAGCCTACCATTCTACTCTCCTTCCTGAGAGTTTTCATCAAAGTGTTTGAGATCGTTTATTTGCTCGACATTTGAAATTTTCAAATTTCAAAATTGCCTTATTTTCCTTATTTCGATTATTTCATTTTTCTATTGTTGGTAACCTGTTGTGTAAGGCGTTTTTGGTTGTGCAAAGGTTGTGTTTCATTCATTTGAAGATTGTGATTTATCTATCTTGTTTCTACATGATTTTTGTATCTAGAGGCTCGATTTGACTAGCAATCCCATGGCATTTGTTGTTGTGTTCCTTGAGGTTGATAAATTTTTGGAGGTGTTTGTAGCATGGGAGCTTTTGTTCTTGGCTGACCCATTCTCAGCTTGGTGTGGTGGGAATTGTTTTTCATGCTGAGGAAAGTGTTCAAATTGGAGATAGTGTTTTTATTGTAAAGGAGAAGAAAGTTCGGGTTGTTTTTCACAAGCATCTTACTCGGTTGTCCCATTCTTGGAGTTGGATATTTTGGAACGGACTTAGGAACAGTCCGCAAGTCACTTCCCTAAAAGGAATGTACATGGCTGCCAAGGAGAGGTGCAATCTTCTATGTGAAAGGTGCGCATTCATTCAATTTCAAGGCATTCATTTTTGGTGTTTTGTTGAAGAGTTTTTCAAGGCTGCAAAATATTCCATTGGAGGTTGCAAGTTTTTGGTGGTTGTGATATATTTTGGGAGTCGTGCGAAAGGTTGGGAAGATCCCAAATATCTAGGGTTTCCTTATTTTTCTGGGCCCGATGAAAAATCTATTATTTTTTCACTTGGTTGTAAACAATAATACCACATTGGTTGCCTCTGGTTGTTTTTGGCCATTTAAATACCCTTTGTTTCGCTTGGATGGTGTGAGCAAAGGCTCATGTGGACTTGAACTGGCTCACGCATGGTATTTGTTGTCTTTCATTGCCATTTTGAGAGGTGCAGTGATTATGCGTGTGTGCTCGATGGAGTTGCTTGGTGTTTGCATGGAGATCAAGCAATGGGTTGCATCAAATTTTGTTGCAAATCAGGTATAATTCTTTTTTGGAAGTTTTTATACTTGTGAATACACTATCTTTGAAATTTTGAAGAATTGTTAAGTTATAATGGTTTCTTTGGAGAAAGGGAGTTGTAGTGATGTTGTTCTCACCCATCTTAGTGAGGAGAATCTATTGCCATATTTGTATAATGAATTTCTTGTTCCAGACACACGTAGTAGGTATACGATTTGGAAAGGATTTAGGGTTAGGGTCTATGGAGTTATTTTTTAGCATATCAATGACAAGAACCTTTTGGATTCACTTTGTCATTTTGAGAGCCCTTATGCTCTTTGGACTTACCTTTGAGAATCATATGGAGATCTTTATACTCTGTCATCTCTCGATGACCCTCCTTCCAATACTAGTGTCTCTTTGTTCTTCAGAGAAGATAAACCATGCTTGTGATCTTTTGGAGGTTGTTGAGACTTCAAATGAGGTTGTGGTTGCTTCAGAACTTCTTGATTCTTTGTCAGAGATAGTTGATCCACCTTCATTTAGTACTTCCTTCATTCCTGAACAATAGGATTATCATTGTCTTCCTTATTGGGATTCATATTTGTCAGACATTGGTTCCTTGTTTGTGGAGTCTCACATTTCAAATTTGGAGGACACATTTGAGGATATATCCCTTCTATTTGATGATAGTTGTGGTACATTTTTTGTCACTTCATCTCAATCTCTAGAAGATGTTTAGAATCAGTTTCCAGTGGTACCTTGTTTGTCACCTTCTATTGTGATTGGGCATGTTCCTAATTGGTTCATGGCATCATCTTCAATGCTCTTGGTGACACATGAGCAGATTTCAAAGACATTTTCATCATACATTTGGATTTCATTTGCTAATTCCTATACATAATAGGAATCATACCTGCATTTGTATTTTGTTTTGTTTCTTCCGAAAGGGAGACAAGTTGTTTGTTGACATTGGATCATGTTTATTCTTCATACACTTACCATTTTTGCAGGTGATTACACATTGTGGGGGGGGCTACATAGTCTCTCTCTTTTCCTCTTATTGGGGGGGCTATTGATTGTCTATACATGATGTATGTAGTACTTGGGGGTGTGATTGAGTCCTCCATCCATGCATCATTTTTGTTTTCTTTTCTCTCTTTTGGAGAGGGGTTTTTTCCCACAGGGTTTTTCTCTTTTTCTCTGGTTGTGGGAGATTTCTTTTTGTGTTGTAAATGGGTACCTAACATGGTTGTGTAGCTAGGACCCATATTGCATCTTCATTTTTTACATAATAATTCTCCCTAAGTTGCACTTAAGAGGGGGTGTTAAGTTAAATAGGATATTTCCCACACTTAAGTTAATCTCTCGGGTAGTCTTGTTTCCCGTATCGGGAGGTTTTATACCCGCTATCTTTTTCTTGCCTTTAAAAGGTTGTACCATGTTATGTAATTTAATCATCTCAATTCTCAATTTATTCACTTGTTTTGGTGGAATAGCTTTTTCTTCTCTCTATCTCGTGAAGGTGTTTTGTTGCAGATGGTGCTCCTAGGAGGTGGATGACACCAACACAAGATAATAAAGAGTACATTTAGTTCATATAGCCTAAATGTGTTTCTGAGTTATTTTTATTGATTTCTTGTACATTAAATTTATAATTGCTTTGCGTAATTGACTAATTCATTGGTAATCTACTCAAACAATATATGCAATTCATAAAACACATTCATACCATGGTATTTTAGTTTGACTTTGCTAAGGTAACTTGTTTCCCTATATGATAAAATTCACTATCCTATTTCATCATTATTACATATCAAAACATATTTTGTGGTAAACCCACTTTATAATTTGTCATCTATTGTGAAATCTCAATTGGTATTTGTATGTCTACCATTGGGATTTATGTTATTCATGTTTCTTTATTTTTCTATTTTCACCTTTTTGTACTTTAGGATTAAAATTACACAAAAATCTCAAATACCTCCATCATACAAGAGAGCTTCCCCTCTCAAGCGCAAAGGAAGATTGTTATTTCATAGCGATCTCTCCAATTGTTGGAACATTTGTCACTATCCATTGCAAGGTGAGTCAGTTTCAAATCTACAATGACAAATCTATTTAACAACACAACCATAAGGTGGTGGCTATGAAGGCTAATGAGTTGCTAAGTAGGAGAAAAGTTTCCCTCAAATGTAATGTTTAATCCATCACCTTAGATTGAGATATTTAAAGAAAGAATGGACCGTCATCATATTGCGCAAAAAGGACTCCCTTATACATTTTGAGATAGAAAACTATGTGCCAGATGAGGATTTTAAAGTAAAATTTATGAGCAAGCATGCACACCAAACATCGTTCAGTGGCTACAGTCATTCAATAAGCATTACAAAGATCGAGGTTGTTCGCTACCCACTTGTTCAATTAAAATTTCAAGTAAAGGCCATTGTGGGGAGACTTAGAAGTATATCCCAAAAGGATATAATTGATTTATACAAGACTTTCAAATCCTTAAATAATAAGGGATGTCCTTCTAATAGTGAATGGGCACTTTTGTTAATAGCCCTAAAAAGAATATAGGTAACTAATTATTTAAGGGATTTCCTTCTAACAATAAATGGGCACTTTAGTTAATAGCCCTAAAAAGAATATAGGTAACTAATTATTTCATTATTATAATTCTACATTCTTTTTAGATTCTATGCCTAATGGAATAGCTTTTGAACTCATCCTTGCAAGTGAGGATCCCTTGAGAGGTCACCATGAATTATAGAGCTTTTCTCTTTGTTTTCCTTTCTATGTCATGGTATTTTACTATAGATCCATTTTAAGGGTGTCATTTGATGCAACTTCATATCAATGGCTAACACACAACTTTAAGATTTGTTAGATTGACATATTATGAGATTTCTCAATTGGTGTATATTACCACCTCAATAAATGATAGATCCCACCATTTATCAAAGCCAACATAATTGAGATATTTTGTGAATGATTCATGAGAGAATACACTTGGCCAAATCTCACAAATTATGAACCTTGTTAGTCTAATAAGCTAATAGAATTACACTATTGGTCAAAGCAAAGCAACTTGACGTTCATGGTGGGCTTCATTTATCTTTTGAAATAGGTTCAATGAAGAAAGGCGATAACATTACAACAACTACATAGCACACTACCACACAAGGTTTCAAGGATGCCAATTTGACACCAATTTTTTATTGTGCATTTGGCTAGCTTTCAACATGC
This sequence comes from Sequoiadendron giganteum, assembly GCA_007115665.2. Taxonomy (NCBI): domain Eukaryota; kingdom Viridiplantae; phylum Streptophyta; class Pinopsida; order Cupressales; family Cupressaceae; genus Sequoiadendron; species Sequoiadendron giganteum. Next base: position 82,502,686 of record CM021103.1, on the reverse strand, counting down.
CACCAGTATTGGGACCTGCACCAAAAGGAAGGAAATACCCAAAATGTGATAGCAGATCATTCACTAAAATAATTTGCATAGTGTACAAGGTGCCTTTGTTGTGATATACGTACGATTCAGTTCTTTTATTATTGAGCACCTATAGTGAGCCAAACCCTATCTCAAAATCCAAGTTCTCAAGTAGTTCAAACCAAAATAAGATGGGAACTCATTCTTCCATCAATGCCATGGGAATTTTAGCTACCAAAAGTATTTCACACTACACGAAGCACTAGAATGTGTAGATTTCATAGGATTGCTACATGCCCTACACACTGCCTAATCAATGTTCATGTTGACATCTTCCAAATCATTTCTTTTAGAGGGATTGTATGAAAGGGCACTTTGATTTTGAGGGATATGTTTCTCTATATAAAACAATTTCCCCTCATTGTAAAGGGGTGATAGATAGCAAGGGAAAAAGTTCCCAATAAACCTTTCTTGATATTTGTGTCCTAAGCATGATCATGTCATTTTCTCTTAAAATTGTTTGTCTTTAAGATAAATGAGCTATTTGTAAACTTTGATGTCAATACCTCTCTTGACAAAATGTCAAAGTAGTTTAATTTTGCTTTCAAGCAATTTCTTCCCATTTCCCTTCACAAATTAATAAATCTATTAAAAATCATACGAAGAGATAGCTTTTAAAATTTTGGAGGTTATCTTGCAACTCAAGTGATATTTTTAGATTCCCCATATTGATATAAAGGATCTATAAATTACAAATTTTAATAACAACAAATCAGAAAAAGTAAAATCAAAAATAGCATCAATGTTTTTGTTATAGTACTTGAGAAAATCCATTGTATATTTTATCTATATAGCATGTAACTTGTAAAAGGACATTTAATGAAAAAACATAGCTACATGTCCATCTTTTCATGGTTTGACTTGAGTATGAATTACAAAAACATTGTTGAACAATATTTATTTGACATATTTTTTAACAGTCAAAATAGTGTTGACTTCTTATTTTTAACCTTTTAATTTATTTATATTTCACCTCACAATTGATGATCTTTTGTATATATGTTTAGTCAAATAATTCTTAACACAAAATCCTTTATTCAACACCTTATTCACAAAGTATTTAATACTGCACATTATAATACAAAATATAATTACGAATAGAAAACAATATGATATGCACCAATAATTCAAGATAACAATGAATATATCCAATCCTATTTTTTCTTCCATTGACAATTTATTCAAGTCAAACATTAAGAAAAGCAAAATTCAGCATGCACATTCAGTGAAATGTTATTCATATTGCTGTGTTTAATGAAAATGGAAATTAGAAACTGCATTCTAGGAGGGTAACGACGTTTGTTGATATACATACGCTTGCGTATTCAAGACTAATTTATGCACAAGGAAAGCAATAACGTAATTCCCATAAATATATTATCCGGATTTATAAAGATCTTTAATATCAAAATCTAGTTACTTTACCTCAAAAAACTAAAAAAAGTTCCATCGTTTCTATCATCACCCGACTAGTTGAGTTCTGTTATGTTCCGTTCCTCTGCTTCACTAAACTTAAACTTCTTGGAGGAAATCAAACGCTGACATTTCGACTCCAATTCTCTCAATTTGTCTTTCAGTTCAACCACTGTCGCAAAGTTGTTATCATCTAACCATTCGTCAACAGCAGTGATCGTTGATAGCAGGTCTTCTGCCACATCAGCGTCCATAGAGCCTTCACTCTTTGCCTTCATAGCCCTATTTTTCATGTTCCAAACATTACATTCAAGAGCGTTTTTTGCAACATGCTTTTCCCTCCTTTCTTCGTCCTCCCTGTGAAATTTTTCTGCGTCCGCTATCATTTTATCAATCTCTTGAATGCTCAGTCTCTCTCCTTCATTAGTAATGGTAATCTCATTGCTTGCTCCACTTCCCTTGTCGTGGGCTGAAACGGTCAGAATTCCATCTGCGTCCACTTCAAAGCAAACTTTAATACTTGGCACTTTAGCCGGAGCAGGGGAAATCCCTGTCAATACAAATTTTCCTAGAAGATTGTTGTCTGCGGCCAAAGATCTTTCACCTTCGTGAACTGGAAAACTTACAGCTATCTGATCGTCTTTAACTGTAGTGAAGAACTCCTCCTTCCGAGTGGGAAGAGGAGTATTTCGCGGAACAACTACAACCATCACATCACTATTCAATGCAATTCCAAGACTCAAAGGCGTGACATCCACCATGACAATGTTAATGTCCTCCTTATTCAGTGCAGCTGCCTGAAGCGCAGCTCCATAGGCTACTGCTTCGTCCGGATTTACAGCTTTGGAGAGCTCCTTTCCATCGAAGAAATCTCGAACCAATTCCTGCACCTTTGTTATTCGTGAGGAACCCCCTACTAATAGGATATCATCGATTTCGTTCTTACTCAACTTGGCATCTTCCACGCATTTCTTCACAACTTCCATGCACTTCTCAAATAAATCAGTGTTGAGCTCTTCAAACTTTGCCCTCGTTATCTTCAAGAAAAAATCATGTCCTTCGTAGAGACTGTCAATATCAATTACAGTCTCTACTACCGAAGACAAAGTTCTCTTAGCCCTCTCGCATTCTGAACGCAGTCGTCGAAGAGCTTTGGCACTCGCACATAAATCTGTTTTGTACATCTTGTTGAACTTTTGGGCACAGTAGGCGAGCATCCTATTGTCAAAATCTTCACCTCCCAAGTCCGCCTCTCCCCCAACTGCTTTCACCTCAAATTTGCCTCTCTGAACTACAACAATAGAAACATCAAAGGTACCTCCACCAAGGTCAAACACCAGAATGTGTTTCTTCCCTTCCGCAGCTCTACCAAACCCATAAGTTATGGCTGCAGCGGTCGGCTCATTGATGATCCGCATAACATTCAGACCTGCAATTCGGCCGGCGTCTTTAGTCATCTTCCTCTGGGAGTCACTGAAGTAGGCAGGCACAGTAATGACTGCATTTTTCACTTCACTTTGTAGATACTGTTCAGTTATAGTTTTCATTTTCATTACAATCATGGATGAGATTTCCTCTGGCGCAAAAAGCTTCTTCTCACCCTTGTAAGTCACCTCAACCATTGGCTTGTCATTTTTCTGCGAAACAACATTGAAAGGCCACAGTTTCATGTCCGCCTGCACAGAAGAATCTGTAAATCGCCTTCCTATAAGTCTTTTTACATCGAAGACGGTGTTAAGAGGATTAGAAGAAATTTGAAACTTGGCAGCGTCTCCGACAAGTCTCTCTTTGAGTGTGAAACCAACCATAGAAGGAGTAGTTCTGTTACCTTGATCATTAACTATGATTTCCACTCTGTCGTGCTGCCATACTCCCACACAACTATAAGTTGTTCCAAGATCAATGCCGATGGCTTTTTCTTTTCCCTTCCGTTTCATTTTTGTTCTCAGACTATCTAGCTATATCGCTCAGTTGCATGACCTGTTAAAATCCTGTGTAAGCTCTCTAACTATTTAACCTTCGGAAATAGAGGGAAATATGTGGAATGGGGCGGGTTGGTAATAAGCTACTCCCCATAAATGAAGAATAAATGAAACAATTATGACGTAAACGATAAAACCAAATCTATCTTGAAATTTCGTAATCTTCATCGATAGTTGCACACGCGTGACAACCCCACAATCTCTATTTATAGCAATCTACGATACCATTAACCCAGATTATATGTTTGGTGCAGATCAAATCTTAGCATTCATTAGGTACCTCTCTCACCGACTTATTTGCCACGTCTGTACCTTTTATCCACCGCCAAAACGGATGATGGCATGTGCGCTGCCCATCCATGACGGCAACGTCCATGCAGCCCCTGGAATGCACCGGGGCATGGATGCCTGCCCATCATGCATCATCCTATGTACCATGTTCAACTGTACGCAGTGAATACCGTCATGCTGCGTCCGTGCAAAAGCAGAAAATGGAGCTTTAAAACTTTAAATTTATTTTTAAAATATTCAATTTTTTTTTAATATATTATAAATGAAAGAAATAATATTAGTATATTTTTTTAAAAAAAATTAGAATTATATATTATATATTTAATGTTTATTTAAAATTGTAGAATTTTTTTAATATTTAAATTATATTTTATACAATGTAAATATATTAGTCAATTTTAATATTTAATTATATTTTTATTTATGTATGTGTTGTTAAATGGTTTTCAATTTTGAATCATTATATAAAGCTTTTGTTATAATGACTTTCTTTTTTATTTAAATTTGATTGAATGTATATGGTTTAAAAAAAAAAAAAGTTATGTCTTAGTATTTGGAGGATAATTTCAAATTAATAAGAATATTTTTAAAATATATATATATATATGACAAACAAACTTGATCATCAAATTTAGGTCTTACTTTGTAGTACTTCTCAAAATATTTTTTAGTAAATGTTTATTTGTATATAAAAAATAATTGTATTGCATAGATAAATCTAGGTTAATTAATTAAAAGTATATATAATTGAAGAAACATATTATTGATGAAAAGATTGAATATTAATACAATATTATTTGATGAATAATAATATACAAAATTATGAATATTAGAGATGAAAAAAGTGAATATTGTATACAACTGAATATTATATATTATTAAAGTTTTATATACTCAATTTAACATTATAATATATGTTATATAGTATATAAAACTATAATAATATATAATATATTTTTATAATTATAATAATATAATATAAATAAATTATTTATATAATATTATAAATATATAACTATATTATAATGTAATTATAGTATTTTATGTATGATAATGATAATATTCTATTTGTATATATAATATAAGGCTCTAGGAAAATTCATCATTAGCAATTCACTTCACCATGGGAAAATTCACCGTCAAGTAAAAGTGGTGGTGAATTTTACTTAGTGACGAATTTGTCACTACGGTGAATTTTCTCATGGTGTCGGTGAATTGCTCGAGGTGAATTTTCCCTATGCCATAATTTAGGTATAACACAATATATTTAAGTTCATTTAAAGCATGGTTAAGAAATATAATACAAGTATATGTAATCATGACAAATTATGTATATAAAATTCTAATCAAATATAATATTTGAAATTGTATACATTATTCAAATTTTTCATAGATATAATATTCATAATTTTGTATATTCTTATTCTTCAAATAATATTGTTTACAATATTCAATCATCAAATAATGAATAGACAATATTCAAAATTTTCATCTATAATATTCAATTGTATATTTTTCATCAAATACTATTGTATATAGTATTCAATTTTTTCATCAATAATATTTTCCTTCAATTATCTATATACTTTTAATTAATTAATCTAGATTTATCTATGTAATACAATTTTTTGTATACACAAATAAACATTTACTAAAAAACACTTTTTGAAATGTACTACAGAGTAAGACCTAAATTTGATGATCAAATTTATTTGTCAAATATTTCTTTTTTGTAAATATTTCCATTAATTTGAAATTATTTTTCAGATATAACTTATTTAAAAAAAACCATATAATCCAGATATATATATATATGATTATTATTTTTATTTTTAGAAAAAAAAATTGAATATTTTAAAAATAAATTTGAAGTTTTATATTTATTTTAATACCTAAATTATTCTTTATAGGCATTTATCTTATGTTTCTTCCTTCAGATTTCTTACGTCACCATGTGTTTTTTTTCTTTCTGCAGTTACATCTTTTTATTGTAATTAAACATTTATATTTCAAAAAATATAATTAATCATTTTTAAAAATAATTTAAATTTTTAATAAATTTTATTTGAATTGTATTTTTAATTTCAGTTTTTAAATTATTTTTTATATTTAATAATTTTAAAAAAATGATTTAATTTTTTGAATACTTTTTATTTGAATTCTATTTGTATTTATAATATTATTTTATTATAAATTTATAGTCTTCTTTAAATAATTTTTATGATTGTAAATTTAAATTGTATTTAATGTTTATCTTTTTATATAATTTATTTATATGTTTACTAAAATATTACATTGATATAATATGTTTAATAATTTTTGAAGAATAATTTAAATTTAATCTTCATAATTTTGATTGATTTAATGTTTAGTGATTATTCTCTTATTTAAATTGTTTATATGCTTACTGTAAAAAAATATTTCTACGAACTTAATAAATTTTAAAAGTGACATAAAATTGACTCATAGAAACGTTTTAATTTACTTTTAAGTGCTTACACTTTTCTTTCAATTATTATTTTATTTGTAATTTTATTAAGAGCTTGTGTCTTTATTTAAATTATTTGTATGTTTAATAATTTTTTAAATATTGATGTAAACTTAATCCTTAGAACTATTGTTTAAATTTTGAAAATGTTTTTCAATTTCTAAAATAAAAATAAAAATATTTTAGTTTATTGAAGTGAATATAAATATCCTTTTAAATTATTTCACCTCATAATTTACTAATAATTACCATTTATTATATATCATAGACATATTTATGTATTTGTCATAATAATTTAGATTTTGATATTTAAATGTGTTAAGATTTTGATGATTAAATTTATTCATAATGAGCTAAGTTATTATTTTAGGTAGGGATTGATCTATTTGAGTATAGATTGGTGAAAATTATTGTTGGAGAAGTCAATATTTGAATGCAACATATAAGTCTTTCACTAGTGAAATAAAATAAGATGTCTACAATATAAACTAAATTTCTTCCAAAATTATTAAACACGTTATAGGAATGTAATACTTTAGTAAACATATAAATAAATTATATAAAAAGATAAACATTAAATATAATTTAAATGGACAATGATAAAATTATTTTTAAATCTCTTTTGTAAGATTGTTAATATAAAAATTATTTAAAAAAGACTATAAATTTATAATAAGATAATATTAACAATTTTTAAAATAATATTAACTTTAATACAAATATAATTCAAATAAAAATTATTCAAAAAATTAAATATTATTTTTAAAATTATTAAATATAAAAATAATTTAAAAAACTGAAAAATACAAATACAATTCAAATAAAAATGATTAAAAATTTAAGTTATTTTTTAAAAATTATTAAATATAAATGCTTAATTACAATAAAAAGATGTAAACACAAACAATTTTAACAATTTTTTTATTAAAATTAAATTTAAAATGACTTTAGAGAACACTAAATTTAATAGTGCTCTCCAAAACTTACTATTCCTAAATTTATTAAAACCACCTGACATATGTACCACGGCATTCGCAGGGATTGATGAGACAGGCCAACCGTACAACTGAAGACACGCCACCGTGGGGCGGCAGATAGTCGTACTATGTATGAAGGCATGGCATGGCATCCATCCCCGGTGCATTCCTGGGGCTGGGTAGCCAGTGCCGTAGATGGAGGTGGGTATTGTGTTGCCAACAAAGGAAATAATGAATGGCAACGCCTTATACCAAAGAGTTTGGCCTTCAAGAGATGAACTGAGGAGGTAATGTAACAAGGTTGATTAAGGCCAAAATTTGAGCAAAATCCTCTATTAAAGCCTGCAACAAAACCACAAAGAAACCCTTAGACCAAATAGGCCACAATATGTTTGTAAGATTTCTTGCAAGATTACAAAGAGGCCAAAAAAAAGGCCAAAATATCACAAAGAAATATCTACCCTAAAAACTATATGGGCAAAGGGTAGATTGGTCATCTCTTTTTTTTTTTGATTTTTCACAATTTTTCGATAGAACATGCACAATGATTAAAAAATTGAAAAAATAAAATTTATTGAAATTGATGAAATGAAAGGAATTTTTGTATTTCTCAAACCTTCTGGATGTGATGGCATTGTCTGTTTTTCTCTATGAAGTTTCGTTGATAGGACTATGTGAGCGAGTCATCTCGATGCGGAAAAGAATGTGCTCTCATGGCTCTAATACTATGTTGGAGAATGCCAAGATCAAAGAGCATGAAACAACTTCCACAAGTGAATAAATAATTATAATAGTATGTCTATCAAATACGAAATGAAGAGTGTGTAAATACAATGATCAAGCCTTGCTTATATAGACAAGGATGAGGAGGTGAGAAGGGAGGAGTGAAACTTTGACTACCCCTCCAAAGGTGGAACACTCGTGAACTCACTTGACAAGTGGGTGAGCAAATGGCAAGTGTACATGCAATAGGTGTCTCAAGTCACGAGGAAACATGTCTCAATGCTATGAAGTGACAAAATCAAAATAAACCTAAGTAAACTTAAACTAGGTCTGAATAGGTCAATCTTAGAAAGGTGATTAGCTAACTAGGTAGATAATGACACTATTTTCACTAACAATGAAGATTATTTTAGTTTATTTGATTGCTACGATTGAATGCCGATTGTTTTTTGGGTTTGGTGACTTGTGTATAATTTAATAATAAATTATGTATGCGATATAATTGTCTTATTAGTGGAAGATTAGACTAGGATTTGGGGTTTATGATCTAATTAATTAAATAATTAGATTATTTAATTAATTAGGGCACATGGGCAGAGGATGTCAATTAAATTAAATAAACATAATAATATTTAATTAATTAGTGTTAAGATGATGTGAGTGTGGTGACAACAAGATTAATGTGATGTTGAAAATAGAGAAAGTGGTGTTGTTAGGGTTGTTGTTAGGAAATGGTTAATTTTAGATGTATACACATAGTAGTTCACATACAAGACAATCTCTACATTGCTCTAGATATTCCAAAGAAACTTACCAATTGTGAATACCTAATGTTAGCAACTCATAAAAACCTTCAATTTCAAGCTTGATATGAGAAACACAATACTAAATCTAAAAAAAAAGGAACAATAGAATGAACTAGAATGCATGGAAATTATAGTCGCACAATATTTAGTATAGAGAAATCTAAAATGAAAAAAAAAACTATAGTTGGATGTGTAAATTCTATCAAAAATCCACTATAACTAGTCAAGTGTAATAACATGAATGAATGTTGATCTATAATAGACCTCTACAACTTTTTTGTAAGTAACACGAGTGTTTTCATGCATCCATAAATTTTAATATGTCTCAATCCTTGTTCTAATGATGATTGAATTTGGATAATTCATATTTTCTTTAATATAAACTAGAGTACCAACCCCTAAAATGTATTGTAAACCCCGTTAAATAGATGTTGGTCTCCTCCAAGAAATGGAAAGACTCAAACTATAATTCCTAGGAGATGAGAATTGACCATCATGGCCCTAGGGACAAATAACTACCTACCAATAATGATAGTTCATTGCCATAATACTACTTACAATGGGAGAGATAATAGTAACAACATGTTATGGAGTTGAACAATCACCTAAAAGGAACAAAATTACCTTACAAGAAGTGATGAAATGATTATTTATTTATTCATTTCATGATGATGTTTTTGAACATTTCTAAGATGGTTATAGAAACTTCCATCAACTCATAAAATAGTTGCATATTCATTCTGGATGCTTGTGCAACAACTAAAACTTAGCTATGAAGCAACTAAACTTAGTTGTGTAACAACAAAATACAGATGTGCAATAACTTGTTTCATATTGGATTGTGCCTTAATTTGACACCTTGATTGAATTGGATTAAAAATTTAACCTTAAAATTATAATTATTATCAAATTTTTAGATAATTCCTTCGTAATTAGGGGAATTTTCGCCTATAGAAGTTCAAAGACCTAAATATGTGAAAATTTATTCCCAACATCATCCTTGTAGTACCACTTTAATTTGAATAGAATTTGTATTTTTATCCCAACCAATAAAGTTTCTTGTAGTCCCTCATGTGTTTTCCTTTCCTTTTATTGAAGTACCAAATCCTTCTCAAGCTCTTCCAATGGAATTGTACTAAGGTCTTCCATGAACAGTAAAACTAGTTCAATCTCATTTTTCACGATTAATCACCAAATAGACTTTCATGTATGGTGAAAAATCATATCAATAGGTATTTTTACCAATTTTTTTCTAAATTAAGAATGGCTCATGCCTTGAAGGTTTCATCTTATTTGTTGCTCTCTATAATTAGCCCTTGCTTAAATACAATTAAACTTGTTTACTCACCTGGAATTTGTATTCAATATAATGTTGGTCATGTCGTCCTACAAGCACATCTAAGGGGATAGAAGGTAAAAATTCATAACATGTTTCAAATGGTGAAAAATCATAGATGAATGCACTATACGGTCATAAGAATATTGAATATATGTTATGCTCTTGTCCCATGTCTTTGGATGCTTTGAATTATAAAAATGAAGGAGATTTAGAAATAGATTTATTTAGCAGCTCTATTTTTCATCCATAAATACAAATGGAAAGTCATGCTTCTCTTCAAATTGGTATCCATTTTCTCCAAAAATATGTATTAGAATCTACCAAGGAATCTACAATCTTAGTCCAAAATAACGCTTTGAGGCAAACTAATGAGAATCCAAATATTTACAAAAATAGTTCAATTAGATCATTTTCTATCAATTTTTTCTACACAAAATTAGAACATGCCTTTTATTGAATATATAAACCTCCACAAATAAATAGTCATACCCTTTCCATGCCATGGGTAATCCTCTAGTAAAATCCATCAATAGGCCCTTGCATGGAAGATTTGGGACTAGAAGTGGCTAATACAATCCTATTTTTTATTATTAGGCTTGTCATTACTAGATAATTTACAATTACAACTAAACTTCACAACATCTCTTTACATATAGGGCTAGTAAAATATCACTTATATTAGAAACTATTTTTGTGACCTCCAAAAAAATCAAATACTATAGAAGTGTGTGATGCTCTTAAAATACTAATCTCTTTTTTGGAATACACAAATAATTAATTTTAAAGAGTAATCCATCACTAAAACAAAAAGCATTCTTTAGTTTGAAAATATCATACTTACGTTCTTTCATTTGCTAATGTACCTCTGCAAAATTTGCATTATGCTCATAATCTTTTATACAAACCTTTTTTTTTCAAAAGATCAAGAAGAATATTTAATGTAGAAATAGTCAAAACTAATGGTGGTTTGGAGGCTTATTGTTTATACCTTTCATGTATTTATTTACCAAGTGATTTAAAAAAAAGTGCATCCACTTGTGGTGCCTCACCTATTGTAGCTTTGTTTGATCTTCAAAGAATTAATACAAATGGTGATCCATAGGCACAATGGTCTATTTTCCCATCAAATAATGCTTATGTTTTTTTAACAACTTTTACTAGTGCATGTAACTCTTTGTTGTAAGTGCAATATTTAAGAACAAAGACACAAAATAAATCTAGTCTCTCACCTCACAACAAAATAAACCCCACAATACAATTTATAGCATCTACCTAAATCTTAAAAGGAAGTCGTAAGTTGGGTAATGCTAAAATGGGTGCATTATTGAGTTGCTTCTTGAACTTGTCAACAACTTATTTTTTGTACTCCCACACTTAAAATTATTCCCAAATTTTCAAAAAAATATGTAATAGAGGTACAATTTAAGAATATTGACAAACTTATGCAACTACTAAGTTGATCTAGAAAATCCCCTTGTCATGGTTATAGTTGTGGGCTTGGTTTAATTCGTAATGGCCTCAAATTTCATTAAATAAATTTTAAATTCACCATTGCCAACTACATGCCTATGATAAATCAAAGTATTTTCCATGAATTCACACTTCTTACTATATAACCATAGATTGTTCTTTAGCAAAATTTGTAGTACCTTTCATAAATGTTCAACATGCTCCTCATATGTTTGACTAAAAATAAGGACATCATCCAAGTTAACTATAACAAATTCATTAATGTGGAGGTGTAACACTTCATTCATAAAACACATAATAATTTTTGGAGCATTAGATAGTTCAAACAAAATACCAACCACTCAATTAGACCATGCATAATCTCCAACAAATTATTTTCAATATATGCTCTTCTTATACTGTTTCTTGGCAATAATTGGATCTCAAAACCTAATATTGTAAAAGAAATTGCATTCTAAAGTTGACATAATAAATCATTAGTGTGTATCAAAGGGTATTAATTATTTATCATGATTGTATTTAACATTCTCTAGTCAATCCACAATTTATGTGTATTTTTTTGGCACCACTGCAATTTGAGAATCACATGGTGAGGTGTTGGGTCAAACAAATCCTCATTCCAATAAATATAATTGGTCCTTCACTTCATTGGTCTGTAAAATGATTTGTTTATGCAGTCCTATGTTTAAAAGAAATTTTTAAAAATAACTAGACCCCATGCTTGATATGTTGTGAGGTAGCCCATCAAGCTCCTTAAAATGAAACTACTTTGGTAAATCAACTAGAAAACATTCCCTTTTTCTTTTATTGAATGTAGTTTGTGCATTATTTTGATATTTAACACTTTCTCTTCCATTTTCTTTCCCCACAACATCAATAAAGCAATTTTTCCCATAATATTTATTAGTTTTCTTTTTTGGGTAACATGTGTCATGGATATCTTGGATTTTCTAATAATTCAACTAGTATTTTTTCAATTAGAGATAAAAATAACATCTCTTTCATAGATATATGTGATATTAAGAACAATAATGTATACATTTGATGGTACAACATTCATAAGCACCTCATTCTTTAAATCCACTAAATATGCAAATCTAATCGTATTTTATGTTTTTACTAAAATTTATACTCCTTATTTTAGTGAACCTAAGGAACACGATTTTAAATTTTTACCCCTTGTTCTTCAAATATGCTTTGGGAAATTAAATTTTCTCGAGAAAAAGTATAAAAAGGAGCATCAATTTTCTACCATTCAGTTGAACCTTTGCATAAAAGAGCTTGTCAAACTTGTCCTCATCTTTAGCTTCATCACATGTTGCATTTACCCTCTTCTAAATAGTTGTACAATTTATTCAATCATCCATATCAAAATTACATTCAATCTCTTTTGCCTTGCGTGGATTTTTAACACCTTTGTTCTTTTAAAAAAATTCTTGAATGAGTGTATCTCCAAATATATTTTTCAGTGAGAATCTTCTTTATGAACCTCTTTGCAATAACACTTTTTCCTTTCTTTTATCATTATTTTTCATGGTGGTATTAAGAAAAAAATTTCCTTTCCATTTATTTTTCCTCTTTTGTGAATACCTTCCCTACTACCTCTCTTTCTTACCCTATTATTTTTCTTGATTTTTTTTTCCATCTTTAAATAATGGGCCCACCTACTTGCATCATCAAGATTCAAAGGTTTTGAAATATTGATATATTATCCTTAATTGTATTTATCCTTCTTTCTTGAATTACATGGTGTTGGGAATTACTTGGATTCAATATTGTAATAAAAATGTTTCATGAAAGCAATAGTCAAATCCATAAAAGAAGTGATAGAAGCATGTGGGCCAATGAATGTGAATACATGAGGTTACAGGATATTTTTAGAAATAAAGTAGCAAGAAAATTATCCTCATGAAAAGAAGTGAAAATGTAGTTTGTTAGGATTGAACATGAAGTAATGATCACTTAGATGCCATTATTCTTTGGGAAACAAGGTACCTCAAATCCACTAGGTGAAGGTTAAGTTCAAATATTATATTCCTCAGGATTAAAATATTATATACCCAAGTCTTCTTATTCATTTTTTCACTCTTCTCTCTATCTGTGTTGCATCCTGATGATGGATCATGGAATATGATCTGAAACATTGATGTATAAACTGACACACAGTTTCAATCTAGAAATCTTATTACAATACTATCATGGACTATGAAAACTTAATGATTTTAATGTAATATCTCATCAGTATACATTTTTTTTTAAAATACTTATTCATAATCATTAATAAAAATATTTAGGTTGTCCAACCTATTGGTGATTAAGTTCAAAGAATGTGAAAGATCATTCTTAAAATGCCCTTTATCCATATGTGTATGTATATCATGTGTATTAGTGAAGGAAGACATATTTCAATGGTGGTTCATTATCCTCACACATATCACATAAAAGTAGTAGAGGATCATCATTTCCTATGTCTAATCCATGTGTAAGATGATCTGTAGAAAATGTACTAGTCACACTTATTCACTTATTCTTGAAGACATATCATGGGAAAGCATAAAATGACCCAAATAAGAATCCCCAATGGACATAAAAAAGGTTGTATCATCATGATGCATGTATATAAAATTCCATGTGATCCCCCAAAGAAGGGCCACTAGAATGTGAATAATAAGTGTAGACACCTAAGAATTTGACCATACCTAACCACACTTGACTTTACCCTATCCTAGTCATTAATTAAATAAATATTGATTTACTTATTTATTTAATTTATATTTCACCTTTATCATCCACTTTAATTAAATAAATATTATTTATTTATTTAATTAATTTATCTTTCACCTCTATCCTTCCACATCACCTTTCTCCAATAATTAATTAAATAATTTTATTATTTTTTGATTAATTAATTAATTTTATTTTTATTTAATCAATTATTGAGATTCACATGACTAATTAAGACCTTGTCTAGATTCATTGAACCTAGACAATTGTCACAAAAGTTAAAACTAACTTTGCATCTCATCTATCCATTTTATACTACATCTCCAAATCTCAAACATTCACATTAGGATATGCCCTAGTGTTGTCCTAATCAAATCCTAAACCTAGCCCTTATCCCTCATGTGACACTAATCAGATGACTACAACTTCAATCCAATCCTTGATACTCATTCAATCCTATCCATCCATCGACCAATCTATCTTGGCCCTTGATTTCCCCTCTTGTAAATTCTATAAATGAAAGGCCTCTCATCCCATTCGAGCATCTTACATATTCATGTCATTATGCTACCCAAATTTCTATTGAATTCACTTTCATCGTAGGATTATGTTGTTGCATTTTCTATCTAATCTTTCATTATCTAGCCTCATGCTACCAATTTGATCTATTATTATATCAATTATAGCATCATGCTACTTGTATAAAAAGCCACATTACTCCATTAGCACATCAAAGAAGAAAATCAAGTGGATCTAGGGTGCACTCTACTTTAGTTCTATATGAAAAATAAGGGTTTTATGTGAAGTTATTGCGTGTGTATTACATTATCTTCTAATTTATTTAACTTTAATCTTTTCTCATCTTTAGTAAGATCGATACAAAATATAATTAAAATGACCTATAAAAGCATGTGACAAAGTATAGAATGATGTAAAATAATCATGTCAACATGAATCAAACCATTATTTAGCTTGATCAATTAATATATCACCAAATACACACATCAAAGTATCCTCATTTTATATATAATAATAAAAATGATTTAATATTTAACAAATCATCCCCATTACTGCTAAATAACCTTATAATCGATATTTTTGAAGACTAATCATTATAAACCAAATCATCATGAATCAAAGAGTATTCAACCTCGATGAGAAAGACAAAATTAACACTACACTCCTCGCTAAATAGATCATCAGTATACCATGACAAACATGACATGGAAGAGGACTAGGAAGCTCATATGAATAATAAATATGTGTATCTATATGAATAGGTTCATCAAGGAAAGTGAAGTAAGGTAGGAACATGGAGGTGAATCTATATATGTAAGAGAAAAGTCATCATGAGATGGATGAATATGTTCATTAGGCATTAAATAACATGAATAAAGACCACTATATATGTCAAATAAATATAAGGTTGAATTATTACTTGAGTCACTATCATACACCACAAAAAATATTGTCATCATAAAGCATATTGACATATGAAGTGAGCTTAGTTAAGAAGGGGAAAAGACATCCATGATAAATAGTTAGCAATGTAAGTGCACAAGGGAGGTTTCGTGGGGTAACAATCAAAGAGATCAAATAATGATAACATAGATCCTAATCAAGGAGATGTAATGAAGAATGAATGAGGGTGCATCTAAACCTTAATATTTAAATTAAAATATGTAACAATTAGAAATATTAGATCTAAAAATCAAAATATATAAAGAAGGTAACAATCGTAGGATAAAGTCTTAGAGAGATGTTAATGAATGAAATATCATCTACATAAATATTCAGAGAAACTAAATACAAATATGTAATGATAAATAATCCACTTTGGATAAAGGAGTGAGGGATAAAAAAGTATACCTTATTACATATGAAAATAGAAAAAAAAAAGTGTAATTGATCATATATGAGAGCATAAATTGATGAAATTGTAATAAATAACAATACATGTTCCCATATTCATAGGGTAATTGATAAAACACTTACAAGATCTAGATATACTTGGGTAAGGCCTGCTAGTTTTCTCAAATTAAAATTTGATGGAGTTGCTAGAAGTAGTCCTAGTATGTTTGGGTGGGTTATGTCTTGAGGGATGACAAGGGTTATTTTTGTGAAAGTTGCATCCTTTTTTCTTGACAACAAATATAATAATGAATTGGAATGACAAGTGGAGGTTGAAGCATTGAAGTTGGTGGTCTTAGTAAATTTTAAGAAGTATAATGTGGAAGGGAACTTGATATTAATCATGTTTGGTTTGGATGAGATATTTCTAGGTGTTGGAAATCCAAATCACTCTTGGAAGAAGCTTTGGAAATGAGTAAGATTTTTTTCTCATTATTATTGCACTTGTATTAAATTTTGAAACTAAAATCGAAGGATAATTCAATGCAAGTGCCCAATTGAACATTTAATAACTAATTTAATAGGGTGTAAGCATAAACAAAGAAAATCAAACATATACCTCAAATGAATATACCTCCATAGAGTGCCAAACATTTACTTTGTTGGTGTGATAATGCTGCAAATATTATTGGTGTGTGGATTTATCTTCAACATAAGCATAACCTTGGTAGCAAGATGGATGTGATAATAGCTTGGTTTCTCAAATTTCATGGGGATATCTCAAGATTCGTGGAGGATTTGATAACTTGAAATGATGAACAATTTATAGCTTTCACTTGATGTTTAATCAATGGTGGAGGATGATTTAAAAGATCGATGGATGAGATTGATTGAGAGATCACGATGAATGTGCATGCAACATGTGTCTAGATGAAGGGCTCGATTGATGAGTTAACTAGTTGCATGGATAAGTGAAGTGAGTGAATAGAAGTTGCTTTTGTCATCAACTCACTAAATTAGGAGATGGACGAATATTAATAGAATTAATTAAATAAATTTATTTAATTCATGTGTATGAGATAGAAATATATTTAGGAATTAAATAAAATATAATTTTATTTAATTTTAGAAGAATTAAAGATAAAAAGAGCAAATTAAATAAATTATTATTTTTACCCAAAAATAAAATTAGAGGAAATGTTAGCTAATTAAATAATTAAAATTATTTAATTATAGGATGAGAAGAATGCATGAATTAATTAAATAATAAAAAATCATTTAATTAATAAAGACGAAAGAAATTGAGATTTTTTTTTTGATAGTTAAATAGGCTAAGAGGTGGCACAAGAAATTGAGAATTTTATTAAATAATTAAAAAGCATTTAATTAATATATATGAGAGGAATTTAAGAATTAATTAAATAATTAAAAATTATTTAATAAAAGTGGATGAGGAAAATTGAAGAATTAATTAAATAATTTAGATTTATTTAATTAACATTGGCAGTGGAAAATGGTGAATTAATTAAATAATTAAAAATATTTAATTAAATTGAGTAAGAAAAGCGATAATTTTTTAATTGATCATGAATGTTGCAAACAAGGTGCCACACCTAGTATATGGATACAATAAAACATAGTTTATCAAAGTTCACATTCAACCAAAAAATATAGTCATCCAAAGGAAATCATCGACCAAGGTTGCAGACTACCAAAAAAAGGGTAGAAACCCATTGGATCTATCTAGTGAATGTGATTGTAGATAAAAAGAGGGAACAATAAGGATTTTTAAGCCCTTACCCTACATTCTCCCTCGTAGGCTCCTCGCCAACCATACTAGGAATCTACTCCTCATCCCCAATGTTAGGAATCCCTAGGTCCTCTTTGAGGAAACCTAACCCAACTTCTATCTGAGCATGCCAATGATCCTCATCAAAGGTGGTACAAAAAATTAGGAATGACACTAGTGGGATGTTATATCCCTAGTAAATTTTGGTCCACAAACCTCCTTGAGTTCTAAATCCATCAACTTTGAATGTCATCTCCAAGTAGACATGCATATCTCCACGCACTTTGCTCTCATCGCCTTCCTCATAGTCACCTTTTTCATATCTGGTTCCTCAAATTTTAGAACCCAACCTAGGAAGATAGAAACAACATCGACATTGGTTTTGCATTTGTTATCCAACCCTAGGTATTTGACCCCTAAAACCATCTTGAGCACCTGTAACACCATTGACGAATGACAATGGAAAATCCTTCCCATTTGCCTATCTAAAATTGGGCCTTAGAAGGTCATCTATCGAGCCTTCATTTTCACCATAAATGAGGCCTCCATAATACTCGATCCTTTTCCAATACACCACCAACAACTTTGAATGTCCCAACTCATCATTTCATTGCAATTTTAAAGCCAAAGGATCCTTTGGCACACACAATCTACCAAAGGATGTCCTATGCTAATTGAAGATGAATTTGTGAAGAGAAAAAACTAGCCTAATTAATATTCACGATAAATCAAGCTCATTCCTTGAATGAGTTGATCTAGCTCATACTATATGTTGAATGCAAAGCTAAATTTTATTCCAAGGTAGGTCTTTCCATTGCCCATTTTGCCAAAATATATGCCACTAACTTTCCCTCCCTATAGAATGTGAAATAATGTATTTTTTGCATTCCTCCAAAAGTGCCCATATCAAGTATAAATACTTATTTAGCTTCTAGTTCAGGGCTTTACATTGCCTTATTGCAATTTATAAATCTCCCTTCAAATGGATCCTTCTATATCCCATTCTTTGGCACATGCTTAATGCTAGCCAAGCAGTTTGGAATTTCACCTCATTATTTGTGTCATCATTGAGCTTCTTTGATTCGACTACCAGGATGTTCCCTTGATCATCTCTTACTACACAACCCACCTCATAGGGTTTTAGGTTACCACATGTCACACCATCAAAATTTACTTTAACCCATCCAAACTCTGATGGCATCCACCTAACCCCTGAGAGAGGATGATAAATAAATGCAGAGCTAACAAGAGAATTAAAAATTATTTAATTAATATGGATGATGTGTTAACTTAATTAATTAACTAAAATTATTTAATTAGCATTGATGGATAATTTGATGAGAAATGGTGATGAGAGATGATGATGAATTAGAAAAAAATGTGTTAGTCATTTTTAGGAGTCTACAATTACAAAGAATATAACCAAGTGATGGATTTCCTAGCTAATAAATGAATTTGTCTTGCCCCTCTAGCAAGAAAAATTAGTTGTTGGGTGGATGTTTGGATTGGTTTGAGTGATCTTGTTATTTTTGACCTTGTGGCCTTAATACCATTAAGGTCTTTATTTCTAACCTTATTCTATTATTGTTTTGGTGTTGCAATTGATTGTTAAGGGCGTAAGGCCTCATTATGAAGGGTAGTCGTGTAATTACTTCACACATATAAAGTGTTCATATCATCATATCCTCAATATGCTTTTTTTTCTTATATTTTGTAATGAAATGAATGCTCTTTCCTTTCAATTTGTTTGTGGCTCTTCCTTTTAGGTCTTTGGTTTAATACAACATGTCACCTTTTTCAAGTGATCCCCTTTGGAAGGGAATTTTTTTATCACCATATCGAGGTCATTTTCACTCTCCCAAATTTAGCTACATTACATATGATTAAGCAAATCTTGGGTCCAAATGACCCAATGAATAATGGTAATTCTAGGTGGTGAGGTTTTATTGCTAACATTTCATGGCTAAGTTGAGTGCTTTGGTGTTGAACCTATTACTATGTGAGTAGATAATTTTATTGGTTCTACTTGGATTGGTATCTCTAGATACAACCATAGACTACTGAATTACGAAGTTAAATTGAACGTGAATTATGTTTATGCCTCCATGATGTCTTATGTATTTTGAAGGGCAAAATCAAGGGGTCTTTAAGTAGATGATAGTGGTGGTGAATCTTTGGTCAGATATCTCTCAAGTGCTTAAAACCTTATTAATGACTTGTACGAAAGGTAACTTGGGCCTTACAAACTACAAGACTTTATTGTTTTTGTGAGATGGTAAGCTTAATTGATCTATGCATAAGGGTTTCTTCTTGATTATGTTATTTCCCTTAGTTTGAGGGTGCTATGAAGAGCAAGCTAGCTTTTGAGGGTTGTAGCTCTCTTGGCATGGTTAAAGTGTAGTCCTTAGGTGTGTATTTGGGATAGGGTGTTGTGACTGTTGATGTGGTGTACTGACATGGCCTATTTTTTCGTCAAACTTTTATGTTATAGCATTTTTTAGGTTGTTCATAATTTTTTTTCTCTTAATATGGAGATCCATTTTTATAATATCCTTTTCGACTTTGCATAATATGCCTACATTCATCTAAAGATCTAACTTAATTGAATCTTAATAAAATCCTTAATATTCAATCAAAAACAATAAATACATAGAGATGAAAAATACTTCTAAGTGAAAACTACCCCTAAATTGTGGAACTCGTTTAAAATAAAATTAATTGAAATAACCAAATTGTATGAAAACTAAAACATAACATACAAAAATGAGCTTTAAACAAAAGAAATGAACTTGAAGGTTTGTATATACTTGTAAAGATTCGCATAACACACAAATTCTCTTAATACATACGTAGAATAAAGCTAAATAAAATAGCTAATAACTTTTGAGTATATTTGGTAGGTACATATTCGGCTTTTTATTATATTCCATTAAGGAATTTTGACTTCCACTAAATCAGGAAAGTGTTACGTGGACAAATTCAAAATATATTATTATAATTACCATTCAAATGTTTATTCTCTTTAATATTCTAAAGCTTTATGTCTTGAAAAATATTTGCTTGCCTACTTTGATTAAGTTGTACACGTGTCAACCCTCTCAATGAAAGCCCTAGATTTTTGAAGTGATATAGTATTGGTCAAAATGAAAAGTCATTATAAGAGTAACGTGGGCATACATTTTTAAGTGATACATTTAGGGCTTTAAAACAAGTTAGGTGTTTGAGCTTGGCTTCTCAATATTTTTATATTGAATAAAAGGTGAGCTACATTTAGAAATCAAGAGAATTCATTAAGGAGTGGAGATATAATGATAAGAAAACAAGTGCCTATAATACTAGCACTTGCATCAAAGGAGTGTAAGGTTTATGCTTATAGGAAAATATAAGTCTTCTACAATTTTATTAGACATTTCGAAGGAGTTTTAGACAAGATTTTTGTAGCTTTTAAAAAATTTCAGAGAACCATGGTTGTATTTAACAGATGATTTACCTTAAGATTTAGCTAAGCAGTCTGTCAACGATGTCGATAAGGAAATATAGGCAAAGTTTGTAGGAAAATTTGAAGAAGCCCTATCACAGTAGAATTTTGTTTTAAATTAGAAGAACCAAACCCAATCTCCTTACAACCGTTGCTTTAGTGTATAAATGAAAAGTTGATATGAAAATATCAAGGTTTTATGGCTCGCATGTGATGTAAATCCAATTTAGAGATCTACATATTAAATATTTGATTCAGAGATACAAAAAATAAATGCAAGACATGATGAGATGAATGGTAAACATCCTGGAAAAATGGTTTAACACGAGTGTGAGACAGGTTTCGGCTCAACATCCATATAATATATAGCCTATCAACTAAATATAAAGAGTGGTGGATTGCTAGTGCAACTTTTAAACTATTGGAGAGATAGTGTTTACATTTACATATTTCATTGAGCAATTTGATGAATGTTTTTAATTATATATTGGTAATGGATTATGTTAATTTGGTTTTTGATGTATAGAATTTTTTTAGAATTTTTAATTGTGAATGGATATTATCGTATTTTTACAATGATTATTAAATTTTATAAACGGAAATTTAGTTATAATGTTTTTTATCATATGAATTATTATATAAACACGAATCAATATTACATTAGAATCATATCATTTTCTAGATTTGCATGTATAATAAAAATGTCAAGTACTCAATTTTCTAGTTACTATTGAATGGGTACAAATTCATCTACTCAAATTTTTCAATTGAATAGATTCAAATCATGAGTTTGAATTATAATTTTTTACAATTTCAATAACATATTAGTAATTAAATATTACAATTTATTATAAAAGCATTAAATAAAATCATGTGTCTAGTGACATCGAGCAACCGAGCACATCTTCTACAAGCATAAACAATTAAAATATATAAATGAGTAAATTAAAAATTAATTGAAACATAAAATCATCCATTGTCTTTTCAAAGTATATATTTTAAGAAAGTTTAAGAGCTTTATCCAAAAAAAGTATAAAACTCAAACTCATACAATAAAAATACAACAAAGGAGTTCATAAAACCACATAACTTAACAAACAATAAAAATTACATACTAAAGAATTAAAAAAGCACCCATAGTTTTATCTCATAAATATACTCTTCTTTGCTCATAGGGATCTCACAATAATGTAATGTCCTATTTAATTCCTAAATGTCTACAATCTATGTTTTAAAAGAAATCAATAAAAATAATTAATATTTCACCAAACTGACATTAAATAAAGATTAAGTTGTTAAAAATGATTAACCAACATATGAAAGGTTGTGTCCTTTGAGTAAGATAAGATATATAAGAATGGTAGATCTAGAAGGAAAGAAAAGGGTGGATAATTATTATGACTTATTACAAGTAACATACAACAACACTAGCAAATTAACTTATTTAAAATTAAATTATTATTCTTCAAATCAAGCAATGAAGAGTTGTAGCTATTGAGATGAAGAGGTGTGACTCAAACTTGAGATATAAAAGGGAGAGCATTTCATTGAGAAAGAAATCCATATCATCATTCAATAATTCAATTGAGAATAGAACCTTATGTGACTTTACAAGTAAATTAAATTATGTTCTCAAGAGTTGTGATAAAGGATGTGACTCCTAATGTGAAAGGTTGTGACTCCCTCAATAATAAGATATAAAAGGGGGATAATTTTCTTGTGAAGAAATCGTCAATGAGGAATAATTCTATCAATCAATTTGGAAATAAAGTATTATTCTCAAAAGGTGGTTACTCATTTATTATGAAGGGTGGTGACTCGTTTATTGTGAAGGATGGTGAATCCTTCAAGAATAAGATATAAATGGTAAATCGGTTCATTGACATTCAATCAACAATCATCACTCATCCATCCATCAAGAAATCAAGCAATCAAAATATCTAAAGATCAATCAATTTATAATTCAATCATCAAATCATTCAAGCATCAAATAATTCAATCATCAAATCATTCAAGTATCAAATTATTCAATAATAAATTCATTCAAGCATCATTCAAACATTAACTTGTCAATCCATAAATATCAATCAACTCACGAACATTCAACATATCATATCAAGTGGAAGAGATTGGAAAAAAGAAAATAAAAAATTGGAATATAAGATATCTGTTGGAAATAAATATTGTTTTTAGCAAGAATATTATTAGGAAGTAAGTTAGAGAATATATATACAGATTACATAATTGCATAATAGTATTTTATTACCAATTAATATAGTAAATTCCTTTAACAATCTATTTTGAATTTATAGAAGTGTTTTATAAATAGGGAGGTCGATCAACCTTTCAAGTTCATAAGATGTGAAGTACCACCCTTTCCTTCATCAAGAATTCCAATCCAAGATGGAGTGCTCATGGGTAGAGAGGTGTACGAGTGCTCCTAGGATTTTTGAGGAAGGTAGTCTTCATGCATCTTATCAAGCACACCACCCCGTGATGGAGTGTTCGTGCACTGGAACGTGAATGATTGCTCTTGGGATTTTGAAGGAGGATGGAACACTTCCAATGTGGACCGAGGGATGGAGTGGACCTAAGATCCTACCATATTTATGGGTCGAGAGGCGAATGAGTGCTCCTGGGATTGAGGGTATCCTCAAGTACACCACCCTGAGATGAATGGATGGGGATCCACCCATGCTCTCACAATATAAGGACAACCATCCTTAAGATTTTGGTTTACAAAATTTTCCATTGAATTTATAATATGATTAGCTATTAGAATATGCCTTGGAATAATCATTAAGGATGTTAAGATATTTTGAATTTAAATGTTGATGATACTATGAGCTATAGATCTAACTATTATGATGTTTTAGTTATGATGTATTATTCTCAATATTATTAAAATTTATGTATTAATTTGATTATTTCTATAAAGTTGATACTTGTTATTACTAATATCATTTTTTAGTGATTATGATTGTTTTGTAGGCCTAAAATTAGGAATTTTCCAAAAGGAGACATTACAATTGGTATCAAAGCTTTGATCCTGCTAGCTTGAGGATAAAAATATAAGCATATGCCTTGGAATTTTAGACCGAGGGTATGAGACCTACATGTTCTTCCAGTTACAAGTTATTAGCTCGTAAGATTCCTAATAAAGGAACAACTAATCATTCTCTAACAACTCAATATAGTTAATGATTTTAAATCTAACGATATAACTTGACTTTCATTTCCCAAATAGAAATCCACATGTTGTCATTGGAACTTAGGCATAACTAAGATACAAAAGATGGATTTATATTATCTTACTTCCAAATTTCAAGATATAAATGCATGTAGATATCATCTTGATGTAGGATTATCAATCTCCTAAAATCCAACCAATCACATTTAATTCCATGAAATAATGAATGTATTATCATAAAAACCATAATTTCCAGGTGTTGCATTATTCCTTAGATAGTGACTATTGGAAGCATAGAAAGCATGATCTGAAACTATATAGCCAACACGTCTAATTCCACATCAATATTCCAAAATAATCTCCAACGATTTATTTAGAATATCGGTCTTACTCATAACACCCAGTTTTGAAACATCATAGAGTGAGTTAAACTACCAACATGTCAGGTTTTGGAGTTAGAAATAACAATAGACATCTAAGTCTAAATTCAATCAAAATTTGATATTGTCAAAATAATACTTTTGAGAGAATGTAATGAAGACACCTCAATTATTTAGGAACATACAATTTTTTGTTGTAAATCAAATAACAAATTTTGACTCTTAGAGAGATCTTAAGAGAAATTCTGGAAAAAACCATTATCACTATAATTTGAGATTTATGTTTTGAGATTTATCGTAGGATATATTCATCAAGCTTCATTGAGGCAGGAACACAATTTTTGATCTGAATCGAGGTAAGGATTCAGTTAACAATATCTAGTGTAAAAGAAACCAATGATATTGTGTTCAATATGGATAAAATTGCAAACTCGTGAAAAGAGTTGTATGCATTCCAAATCAATATTTTTATTCAAAATAGTTGGAGTATGTACAAACTGGAGAATGCAAAAAGTCACCACAGCCTCAAGAATTTGAATTGAATAGCTAGCTGTGAGAAATTACAAACAAAATTACAAAAAATTCAAAAAAACTAGGAATTTATTTACCCAAACTTTGCGGGGTCATAACTTTCCGCTCGGTGCTCGAAATTCATAATTGTTTACACCGTTGGAAAGGTCTCCAAGAGTACTAATTCAATCCCTAAAAAATTGTGGAGAACTAATTTTTAGGGACCAACACAAATTTCAAACCCAAATTCCTGCTCCGAAGACCTCCGAAAATGCGATTTACTAGAACCTAGAAAATACCAAAAAAAATTGAAAAATTGGATTTTTGATTTTTCTCAATTTTGTCACCTTTGGAATGCAAAGTAATAAGAAGTATAAGGATAGACATTATCCAGAGTAGTCTAGAGGTGAAAAAACTGATAAAAACTGAAAAATCCAAATTTTTAGATATTTTCGATATTTTCTAGGTTCTAGTAAATTGCATTTTCGGAAGTCTACGGAGTAGAATTTGGGTTTGAAACTTGCGTCGGTCCCTAGAAATAAGCTGCCCACAATATGTTATGAATTGATTTAGCACTCTTGGAGACCTTTCCAACAGTGTAAACAGTTCTGAATTTCGAGCATCGAGTGGAAAGTTATGACCCCACCAAGTTGGGGTAGATAAATTCCTTATTTTAAAAAAAAAATT
>CM021103.1:82414525-82476419 GCA_007115665.2 Sequoiadendron giganteum | reverse complement strand
TACCATTCTACTCTCCTTCCTGAGAGTTTTCATCAAAGTGTTTGAGATCGTTTATTTGCTCGACATTTGAAATTTTCAAATTTCAAAATTGCCTTATTTTCCTTATTTCGATTATTTCATTTTTCTATTGTTGGTAACCTGTTGTGTAAGGCGTTTTTGGTTGTGCAAAGGTTGTGTTTCATTCATTTGAAGATTGTGATTTATCTATCTTGTTTCTACATGATTTTTGTATCTAGAGGCTCGATTTGACTAGCAATCCCATGGCATTTGTTGTTGTGTTCCTTGAGGTTGATAAATTTTTGGAGGTGTTTGTAGCATGGGAGCTTTTGTTCTTGGCTGACCCATTCTCAGCTTGGTGTGGTGGGAATTGTTTTTCATGCTGAGGAAAGTGTTCAAATTGGAGATAGTGTTTTTATTGTAAAGGAGAAGAAAGTTCGGGTTGTTTTTCACAAGCATCTTACTCGGTTGTCCCATTCTTGGAGTTGGATATTTTGGAACGGACTTAGGAACAGTCCGCAAGTCACTTCCCTAAAAGGAATGTACATGGCTGCCAAGGAGAGGTGCAATCTTCTATGTGAAAGGTGCGCATTCATTCAATTTCAAGGCATTCATTTTTGGTGTTTTGTTGAAGAGTTTTTCAAGGCTGCAAAATATTCCATTGGAGGTTGCAAGTTTTTGGTGGTTGTGATATATTTTGGGAGTCGTGCGAAAGGTTGGGAAGATCCCAAATATCTAGGGTTTCCTTATTTTTCTGGGCCCGATGAAAAATCTATTATTTTTTCACTTGGTTGTAAACAATAATACCACATTGGTTGCCTCTGGTTGTTTTTGGCCATTTAAATACCCTTTGTTTCGCTTGGATGGTGTGAGCAAAGGCTCATGTGGACTTGAACTGGCTCACGCATGGTATTTGTTGTCTTTCATTGCCATTTTGAGAGGTGCAGTGATTATGCGTGTGTGCTCGATGGAGTTGCTTGGTGTTTGCATGGAGATCAAGCAATGGGTTGCATCAAATTTTGTTGCAAATCAGGTATAATTCTTTTTTGGAAGTTTTTATACTTGTGAATACACTATCTTTGAAATTTTGAAGAATTGTTAAGTTATAATGGTTTCTTTGGAGAAAGGGAGTTGTAGTGATGTTGTTCTCACCCATCTTAGTGAGGAGAATCTATTGCCATATTTGTATAATGAATTTCTTGTTCCAGACACACGTAGTAGGTATACGATTTGGAAAGGATTTAGGGTTAGGGTCTATGGAGTTATTTTTTAGCATATCAATGACAAGAACCTTTTGGATTCACTTTGTCATTTTGAGAGCCCTTATGCTCTTTGGACTTACCTTTGAGAATCATATGGAGATCTTTATACTCTGTCATCTCTCGATGACCCTCCTTCCAATACTAGTGTCTCTTTGTTCTTCAGAGAAGATAAACCATGCTTGTGATCTTTTGGAGGTTGTTGAGACTTCAAATGAGGTTGTGGTTGCTTCAGAACTTCTTGATTCTTTGTCAGAGATAGTTGATCCACCTTCATTTAGTACTTCCTTCATTCCTGAACAATAGGATTATCATTGTCTTCCTTATTGGGATTCATATTTGTCAGACATTGGTTCCTTGTTTGTGGAGTCTCACATTTCAAATTTGGAGGACACATTTGAGGATATATCCCTTCTATTTGATGATAGTTGTGGTACATTTTTTGTCACTTCATCTCAATCTCTAGAAGATGTTTAGAATCAGTTTCCAGTGGTACCTTGTTTGTCACCTTCTATTGTGATTGGGCATGTTCCTAATTGGTTCATGGCATCATCTTCAATGCTCTTGGTGACACATGAGCAGATTTCAAAGACATTTTCATCATACATTTGGATTTCATTTGCTAATTCCTATACATAATAGGAATCATACCTGCATTTGTATTTTGTTTTGTTTCTTCCGAAAGGGAGACAAGTTGTTTGTTGACATTGGATCATGTTTATTCTTCATACACTTACCATTTTTGCAGGTGATTACACATTGTGGGGGGGGCTACATAGTCTCTCTCTTTTCCTCTTATTGGGGGGGCTATTGATTGTCTATACATGATGTATGTAGTACTTGGGGGTGTGATTGAGTCCTCCATCCATGCATCATTTTTGTTTTCTTTTCTCTCTTTTGGAGAGGGGTTTTTTCCCACAGGGTTTTTCTCTTTTTCTCTGGTTGTGGGAGATTTCTTTTTGTGTTGTAAATGGGTACCTAACATGGTTGTGTAGCTAGGACCCATATTGCATCTTCATTTTTTACATAATAATTCTCCCTAAGTTGCACTTAAGAGGGGGTGTTAAGTTAAATAGGATATTTCCCACACTTAAGTTAATCTCTCGGGTAGTCTTGTTTCCCGTATCGGGAGGTTTTATACCCGCTATCTTTTTCTTGCCTTTAAAAGGTTGTACCATGTTATGTAATTTAATCATCTCAATTCTCAATTTATTCACTTGTTTTGGTGGAATAGCTTTTTCTTCTCTCTATCTCGTGAAGGTGTTTTGTTGCAGATGGTGCTCCTAGGAGGTGGATGACACCAACACAAGATAATAAAGAGTACATTTAGTTCATATAGCCTAAATGTGTTTCTGAGTTATTTTTATTGATTTCTTGTACATTAAATTTATAATTGCTTTGCGTAATTGACTAATTCATTGGTAATCTACTCAAACAATATATGCAATTCATAAAACACATTCATACCATGGTATTTTAGTTTGACTTTGCTAAGGTAACTTGTTTCCCTATATGATAAAATTCACTATCCTATTTCATCATTATTACATATCAAAACATATTTTGTGGTAAACCCACTTTATAATTTGTCATCTATTGTGAAATCTCAATTGGTATTTGTATGTCTACCATTGGGATTTATGTTATTCATGTTTCTTTATTTTTCTATTTTCACCTTTTTGTACTTTAGGATTAAAATTACACAAAAATCTCAAATACCTCCATCATACAAGAGAGCTTCCCCTCTCAAGCGCAAAGGAAGATTGTTATTTCATAGCGATCTCTCCAATTGTTGGAACATTTGTCACTATCCATTGCAAGGTGAGTCAGTTTCAAATCTACAATGACAAATCTATTTAACAACACAACCATAAGGTGGTGGCTATGAAGGCTAATGAGTTGCTAAGTAGGAGAAAAGTTTCCCTCAAATGTAATGTTTAATCCATCACCTTAGATTGAGATATTTAAAGAAAGAATGGACCGTCATCATATTGCGCAAAAAGGACTCCCTTATACATTTTGAGATAGAAAACTATGTGCCAGATGAGGATTTTAAAGTAAAATTTATGAGCAAGCATGCACACCAAACATCGTTCAGTGGCTACAGTCATTCAATAAGCATTACAAAGATCGAGGTTGTTCGCTACCCACTTGTTCAATTAAAATTTCAAGTAAAGGCCATTGTGGGGAGACTTAGAAGTATATCCCAAAAGGATATAATTGATTTATACAAGACTTTCAAATCCTTAAATAATAAGGGATGTCCTTCTAATAGTGAATGGGCACTTTTGTTAATAGCCCTAAAAAGAATATAGGTAACTAATTATTTAAGGGATTTCCTTCTAACAATAAATGGGCACTTTAGTTAATAGCCCTAAAAAGAATATAGGTAACTAATTATTTCATTATTATAATTCTACATTCTTTTTAGATTCTATGCCTAATGGAATAGCTTTTGAACTCATCCTTGCAAGTGAGGATCCCTTGAGAGGTCACCATGAATTATAGAGCTTTTCTCTTTGTTTTCCTTTCTATGTCATGGTATTTTACTATAGATCCATTTTAAGGGTGTCATTTGATGCAACTTCATATCAATGGCTAACACACAACTTTAAGATTTGTTAGATTGACATATTATGAGATTTCTCAATTGGTGTATATTACCACCTCAATAAATGATAGATCCCACCATTTATCAAAGCCAACATAATTGAGATATTTTGTGAATGATTCATGAGAGAATACACTTGGCCAAATCTCACAAATTATGAACCTTGTTAGTCTAATAAGCTAATAGAATTACACTATTGGTCAAAGCAAAGCAACTTGACGTTCATGGTGGGCTTCATTTATCTTTTGAAATAGGTTCAATGAAGAAAGGCGATAACATTACAACAACTACATAGCACACTACCACACAAGGTTTCAAGGATGCCAATTTGACACCAATTTTTTATTGTGCATTTGGCTAGCTTTCAACATGCCACCAGTATTGGGACCTGCACCAAAAGGAAGGAAATACCCAAAATGTGATAGCAGATCATTCACTAAAATAATTTGCATAGTGTACAAGGTGCCTTTGTTGTGATATACGTACGATTCAGTTCTTTTATTATTGAGCACCTATAGTGAGCCAAACCCTATCTCAAAATCCAAGTTCTCAAGTAGTTCAAACCAAAATAAGATGGGAACTCATTCTTCCATCAATGCCATGGGAATTTTAGCTACCAAAAGTATTTCACACTACACGAAGCACTAGAATGTGTAGATTTCATAGGATTGCTACATGCCCTACACACTGCCTAATCAATGTTCATGTTGACATCTTCCAAATCATTTCTTTTAGAGGGATTGTATGAAAGGGCACTTTGATTTTGAGGGATATGTTTCTCTATATAAAACAATTTCCCCTCATTGTAAAGGGGTGATAGATAGCAAGGGAAAAAGTTCCCAATAAACCTTTCTTGATATTTGTGTCCTAAGCATGATCATGTCATTTTCTCTTAAAATTGTTTGTCTTTAAGATAAATGAGCTATTTGTAAACTTTGATGTCAATACCTCTCTTGACAAAATGTCAAAGTAGTTTAATTTTGCTTTCAAGCAATTTCTTCCCATTTCCCTTCACAAATTAATAAATCTATTAAAAATCATACGAAGAGATAGCTTTTAAAATTTTGGAGGTTATCTTGCAACTCAAGTGATATTTTTAGATTCCCCATATTGATATAAAGGATCTATAAATTACAAATTTTAATAACAACAAATCAGAAAAAGTAAAATCAAAAATAGCATCAATGTTTTTGTTATAGTACTTGAGAAAATCCATTGTATATTTTATCTATATAGCATGTAACTTGTAAAAGGACATTTAATGAAAAAACATAGCTACATGTCCATCTTTTCATGGTTTGACTTGAGTATGAATTACAAAAACATTGTTGAACAATATTTATTTGACATATTTTTTAACAGTCAAAATAGTGTTGACTTCTTATTTTTAACCTTTTAATTTATTTATATTTCACCTCACAATTGATGATCTTTTGTATATATGTTTAGTCAAATAATTCTTAACACAAAATCCTTTATTCAACACCTTATTCACAAAGTATTTAATACTGCACATTATAATACAAAATATAATTACGAATAGAAAACAATATGATATGCACCAATAATTCAAGATAACAATGAATATATCCAATCCTATTTTTTCTTCCATTGACAATTTATTCAAGTCAAACATTAAGAAAAGCAAAATTCAGCATGCACATTCAGTGAAATGTTATTCATATTGCTGTGTTTAATGAAAATGGAAATTAGAAACTGCATTCTAGGAGGGTAACGACGTTTGTTGATATACATACGCTTGCGTATTCAAGACTAATTTATGCACAAGGAAAGCAATAACGTAATTCCCATAAATATATTATCCGGATTTATAAAGATCTTTAATATCAAAATCTAGTTACTTTACCTCAAAAAACTAAAAAAAGTTCCATCGTTTCTATCATCACCCGACTAGTTGAGTTCTGTTATGTTCCGTTCCTCTGCTTCACTAAACTTAAACTTCTTGGAGGAAATCAAACGCTGACATTTCGACTCCAATTCTCTCAATTTGTCTTTCAGTTCAACCACTGTCGCAAAGTTGTTATCATCTAACCATTCGTCAACAGCAGTGATCGTTGATAGCAGGTCTTCTGCCACATCAGCGTCCATAGAGCCTTCACTCTTTGCCTTCATAGCCCTATTTTTCATGTTCCAAACATTACATTCAAGAGCGTTTTTTGCAACATGCTTTTCCCTCCTTTCTTCGTCCTCCCTGTGAAATTTTTCTGCGTCCGCTATCATTTTATCAATCTCTTGAATGCTCAGTCTCTCTCCTTCATTAGTAATGGTAATCTCATTGCTTGCTCCACTTCCCTTGTCGTGGGCTGAAACGGTCAGAATTCCATCTGCGTCCACTTCAAAGCAAACTTTAATACTTGGCACTTTAGCCGGAGCAGGGGAAATCCCTGTCAATACAAATTTTCCTAGAAGATTGTTGTCTGCGGCCAAAGATCTTTCACCTTCGTGAACTGGAAAACTTACAGCTATCTGATCGTCTTTAACTGTAGTGAAGAACTCCTCCTTCCGAGTGGGAAGAGGAGTATTTCGCGGAACAACTACAACCATCACATCACTATTCAATGCAATTCCAAGACTCAAAGGCGTGACATCCACCATGACAATGTTAATGTCCTCCTTATTCAGTGCAGCTGCCTGAAGCGCAGCTCCATAGGCTACTGCTTCGTCCGGATTTACAGCTTTGGAGAGCTCCTTTCCATCGAAGAAATCTCGAACCAATTCCTGCACCTTTGTTATTCGTGAGGAACCCCCTACTAATAGGATATCATCGATTTCGTTCTTACTCAACTTGGCATCTTCCACGCATTTCTTCACAACTTCCATGCACTTCTCAAATAAATCAGTGTTGAGCTCTTCAAACTTTGCCCTCGTTATCTTCAAGAAAAAATCATGTCCTTCGTAGAGACTGTCAATATCAATTACAGTCTCTACTACCGAAGACAAAGTTCTCTTAGCCCTCTCGCATTCTGAACGCAGTCGTCGAAGAGCTTTGGCACTCGCACATAAATCTGTTTTGTACATCTTGTTGAACTTTTGGGCACAGTAGGCGAGCATCCTATTGTCAAAATCTTCACCTCCCAAGTCCGCCTCTCCCCCAACTGCTTTCACCTCAAATTTGCCTCTCTGAACTACAACAATAGAAACATCAAAGGTACCTCCACCAAGGTCAAACACCAGAATGTGTTTCTTCCCTTCCGCAGCTCTACCAAACCCATAAGTTATGGCTGCAGCGGTCGGCTCATTGATGATCCGCATAACATTCAGACCTGCAATTCGGCCGGCGTCTTTAGTCATCTTCCTCTGGGAGTCACTGAAGTAGGCAGGCACAGTAATGACTGCATTTTTCACTTCACTTTGTAGATACTGTTCAGTTATAGTTTTCATTTTCATTACAATCATGGATGAGATTTCCTCTGGCGCAAAAAGCTTCTTCTCACCCTTGTAAGTCACCTCAACCATTGGCTTGTCATTTTTCTGCGAAACAACATTGAAAGGCCACAGTTTCATGTCCGCCTGCACAGAAGAATCTGTAAATCGCCTTCCTATAAGTCTTTTTACATCGAAGACGGTGTTAAGAGGATTAGAAGAAATTTGAAACTTGGCAGCGTCTCCGACAAGTCTCTCTTTGAGTGTGAAACCAACCATAGAAGGAGTAGTTCTGTTACCTTGATCATTAACTATGATTTCCACTCTGTCGTGCTGCCATACTCCCACACAACTATAAGTTGTTCCAAGATCAATGCCGATGGCTTTTTCTTTTCCCTTCCGTTTCATTTTTGTTCTCAGACTATCTAGCTATATCGCTCAGTTGCATGACCTGTTAAAATCCTGTGTAAGCTCTCTAACTATTTAACCTTCGGAAATAGAGGGAAATATGTGGAATGGGGCGGGTTGGTAATAAGCTACTCCCCATAAATGAAGAATAAATGAAACAATTATGACGTAAACGATAAAACCAAATCTATCTTGAAATTTCGTAATCTTCATCGATAGTTGCACACGCGTGACAACCCCACAATCTCTATTTATAGCAATCTACGATACCATTAACCCAGATTATATGTTTGGTGCAGATCAAATCTTAGCATTCATTAGGTACCTCTCTCACCGACTTATTTGCCACGTCTGTACCTTTTATCCACCGCCAAAACGGATGATGGCATGTGCGCTGCCCATCCATGACCATGGCTCCCGTGCAACCCAGCCTGCCCCGTACACTTACCATACCGTCAGAGTTTATAGTACCCAAGTCAACTACCGCGCCGCCTGCTTCCTTCAGGTTGTTCATTTAATGTCACTTTGGGGTGAACAGGTCTTTGGTCTGTTAGTGAAGTTGAAAGGTTCTAAATGAGCTCATCAGAGATATTTTGCTGAATGTAAAGTTCTGACATCGAAAAAAGAATGAAGTTGGGATTGTGCCCCAGACGAATTTGACATAATGGATACCCCTCAAGTCCTTGGCTCTTACTGGAAGAGGTTCAGCCCAAAAAGACTCTACTCCCATATCAGATAGCTACAAATAATTTATAAATGACTTCCAAACAAAAAATAAAAATAAAAATTAATAATTTGATAGATCGTAAGAACTTGATATCTTTAATTAATCAACCACTATCAAAATTGCCACTACATTAAATTTGCACGGACTCCTAAATTTCCCCTTTTTTTAACCGCTTGAAGTATAATGTAAAGGTGGCATTTTTTTACCATTTGTACAAATAACTCCAATCCTGCACACTTGAGTATGCGGAGAAATTTACCGCTTGTACAAAGGGGAAATGCCCATGTTTTAAATGAGATAATGTTCTAGTGCAATATATTATAAATAAAGATGTTATTTATTTTTTAATAAAATCATGAAATTTGTATATTTGAAATAGTTGTTTCTATTGTTTTTTCAAATGAGTAATGATTAATTTTTTATAATAATTGTGAAAATATAAAGGATACAATGTTGTGTTTTATGTCTATTTTTAATATTTTTTTGATGAATATTTATTTTAAATATTTTTATTTATTAATAAACTATTAATTTTACAATATAAATATTTGGGAAAGCTAGTAAATATTTTTTGCTGAGTTAAAATGATTAAATAATTGTTTTATTGGATAAGTTATATAATTTGTAAAATGATGTCAAATTTTTAATTTTTAAATATTTAAAATGATTAAAAGTTATTTTCATATTTTAATGTGTATGTTTATTAAACATTAATATATAAAAATTACATTAAATAAATGATAATTGGTGAATACAATTAGAAACCTAAAAATATGTTGATTTTATATCTCTTCAATTCTTTTTTTTCTAATTCAATTTTAATTAAGAAACATATCTACAAAATGTAATTGGATGAAATATTTGTAATTAATTGTAACATTGTGTTATATATAAAAAAAAATTATGAATATTAACTTATGAAGAAAAATCTACAAGTCTTTTTTTTCTAATTCAATTTTAGTTAAGAAACATATCTACAGAATGTAATTGGATGAAATATTTGTAATTAATTTTAACATTGTGTTATATAAAAAAAAAATGAATATTAACTTATGAAGAAAAAATGGAGAGAAACTAAAAATGAAAAATATTATTTTGTTTCATGCTTAGAATAATTTTACATTACATTTATTAAAAAATAAGATTTATTGTTTTATTGATCAAAATTATTTTTTAATTATCAAATAATAAATTAGATTATATTTAAAAATAGTTAATAAAAATTTGTTTCTTATGATTTTGAAATTGTCAAAAAATTAAAAAATAGATAGAAAAGAAAATATCAATAACAATTACTTAAATAATATATGATACTTGAAAAATCAATAAGTAAAACTAGAAGTTTAATGGTGGTGTTCTTTATGTTTTTGAATTTCTATATAATTTTAAATTTATTTTACTAAATAAAATTGAAATCTTTAATCTAATTGTGTATGAGAATTTTGAAAATTGACTGCAAAATTGACCTATTTATATTTTTTCTAATCTTATAGTTTTATAGTTTATTTTCAAAATATTGCTATTTATTCATCTTTGCTCTTATTTCTTGTATCTTAAGTTGTTGCTATTTAAGTGGTCATATATTTTTGCTCATACACTATTATATTTAGTTGCAGATTTTATGATTTGTTTATGTTTTCTCTCATTTTTTATGGTTATTTATTTTCCTTTTTCTAATTTGTTCCTGGATTCTTGTGCTTCCTTCCCCTCTCTTTATCCTCTCTCTTTTTATCTAGTGTTAGTCTGCAATCAACCATTTTTTCTCCTCTTGTAGCTATACAACTAAGATTTAGTGGTATTCGATATTCCACCAAAATTTATTCTATGCTTATCTAGGGAGTGCCACTAAATGTTTAATGCAATCTAAATTGAGAAGATGTTTATAATAAATAAGTTCTAAACAATTTTATGCAAATGAAATGATTATGCATTGATGAAAAGACACTTAGAATAATCAATCCTAAACAACTTAATGCAAATAATTTTTTTATGGAACAATGAAAAGATTCTTAGAATAACAAATCCTAAACAACTTAATGCAAATAAAAATGATTATGAAATGATGAAAAGATGCACATAAGGAAAAATTATAAACAACATAATGGTATTTTGATAGAGAAATGGTCACATGTTATTATAAGACAATCATATATCTAACTATGACTACCATCATGAAAAAGTAAGATTGCAAGAAATAAATAACATTTTGTATATAATTTAGTCATTCTAAAAGTGAATATACATTCAACTTTAAATGTTTAAAGCTTGAAAACATGCAGATACGAAAAAATTATATTGTATATTGATTTTTAGTCATCATGGGAAGTAAGATTGCAAGAAATAAATCTATAAAATTTTATTTATAATTCAACCATTATAAAGTGAATATACATTCAAATTTAAATGTTGAAAGTTGGAAAACATGCACATAAAGAAAAATTATATTGTATATCGATTTTTATATATAAAAGCATAGAATAATTCTCTACACATATACAAAATTGGCATTGATACCAACTCAAAATATTTTTTATAAAATGTTGTATATGCCATCTCAAGCTCCATATGCCATCTCAAGATCTATATGTAATGTGGATGTTGAGTAACTGCACATTAAATCCTAATAATTCAATTGATCCTATATGCCTTAGGTGAGTCCTAAACTTGTGGTGGATCATCAAAATCTAGCCTTCTCATGCCATTTGATGGATGTAAAATTGACTGCACAATAACAAGTCAACCCACATTTTAACTAGCTCAATAGTAAATAAATTAGGCCACTAAATAAAAACTTATCTACTATAATTTAGAAATTTCAAAATTGAGCTACCATCTCTACTTTGCATGTTACATCCATTGTTAAAGTTGCTTGGTTAAGATCAATAGAAAATGGTAACATACGTTGTTGGGTGTTTTGTTGATCATCTAAATCCACAATAACATGCACATTTAACACATCAAATTAGACAAAATTAATTTACAAATTAAAGACATAAAATTGATAGAAGTGTGTTCTATAATTTCTATACCATCTCCACTTTGCGGTGTATCTATTGTTGTTGTTTGGTTGAGATCAATAGAAAAAAGTAACATATGTTTCTGCAATGACATGCGCATTTAACACATCAACATAGATAAATTTTTCAAGTGTAAAATTGCATTATGTAATTAATATAAACAATAGTAAATTTATTAAGTATAAAATTAATAAATACATTTGACAGTTAAAAAATTACCATTTGTAAGTTGTATTTCATTTGTTATTGTTTGGTTTAGATCAATAGAGAAAGGTAATTGACGTCATTGAGTACTTTCTTGATCATCCAAACCTACAATGACATATATTTAACATATGAAATAGAAACAAGAAGTATTATTATGCAAATTACTAAAATGTTTATGAATAAATGTACTCACTGTGTTGTTGCATGATAACAACTCTTTATTCTTCTATTGTAATGCCTGGGAGATTTATGGCCTTTTTTTCTTTTACTTTCTACATCCTGTAGAGGGGAATCAAATTTTTTTATACTCAGTTGTTTCATTCAAGTCTTCAGAGATGACATTGTCTCTTTGACGAATTGAACGACGTTTGCACATTTTGCTTGGACTGAACCATGGTGATATGCGTCTCATAGACATGTTCTCTGAGTTAGGGATTGATGTAAATTTGGAAGAGGAAGGAAGAGATGTATCAATATATTTTCTCAATCTCTCAATACATTGACTAAATTTATTTTTTTCATCTTTGCTAGTTGGTAAATTTTGGAGCAGATGATTTAAATAATCAATGGAATTTTTAAAGTTATCATTCAAAGCATCACACGATTTCCATCCATCTGTAATACAAATATAAATGATTAAATCTAAAAATATATTTTAAAATATCTTACTATTTCATTATAAAATATATACATATAAATTGACCTGTTATTTGGTCTTCACCAATGACAACCCCAAGCACATCTTGATCTTCTATTTGATTACAACCTTATATAATTGGATTAAGATTTAATTAATTTTGAGAACCATAAAAAACAAACTAATATTTAATTGTAAAAACTATATCAACATTACCGATGGTATTATTTTTGTGACTAAAACTCCCTCTGACATTGTCATCATCATCAAGCAATGGAGTAACACCATCTATAATTTAATGAGATTAATTTAGTTAGTTTTGAGGAATAATATAATAATCATTTAACATAAAAATATAAAAATTAACCCTTATCAACAACTTGATCTTTCTCATTATTTCTATTTCTCTTTAGAATATCTAAAATATTTAACACATGTTTGCACATGTTTCCCTTATTTTCCCATTGACAATCACACACATGTAAATTTGGTCCAAATTTTCTAACAAGATACAATTTTGTTGGAACTGTTTGGCTTCTTATCTGGTGCGTGTTAGGGAGGAGATCATACATGGATAGAAATTTGTATCTGGCTATTGTTTTGGCCTCTCTAATGCAGTTGTGTAATATCTTTCTTTTTTGAAGTTACTTAGAAACCCTGATAATTGCAAATATCTTTTAATTTTATAGAATGGCTCTACCCTAGATGAAGAAGTGTATAGATAAGCCAATCCATTCTTATCGTGCATCTCTTTGAATAATCACTTAAATAGTGACTCTTGATGTGGAAGTGATATGACTCTATGGAAGCAATGGTTTCTTGATTTGCATGAAGAAAATTTCTATAGTTTTTTGCCCACATCATTATACAAACAATCCTAAACTTCATCTTAGTATAAATAAAAACAAGTTAAACGATGTAAATGCATATAAACCATAATGAATAATTTAATAGGCTTACCAATACGAGTCTCATCATGACACCAAATTTTTTGAAAGTAATCAATAAATTTATTCTCCTCTTTGAATTTCTCCATTAATTTTTTTATCAGATGAACAGTGATGTCTTCATTATCACTCATTGCATACATTATCTCACCCAATCTATTGAACATATTAGTTCCAACATCCTTATTATGGACATACCTAGATTATAAAACATAATATCAAACTATGAGGTTCAAACATGTAATGTTCGATTATTCTGGACATATTTTAATTAAAGATTGACTTA
Source organism: Sequoiadendron giganteum (assembly GCA_007115665.2). Lineage (NCBI taxonomy): Eukaryota > Viridiplantae > Streptophyta > Pinopsida > Cupressales > Cupressaceae > Sequoiadendron > Sequoiadendron giganteum. The sequence goes on along the minus strand of CM021103.1, from coordinate 82,462,939 downwards.
CATGTATGCATTCTTCAACCATGCCATAGGTACATGCCAAATACATAAAATACTCAACAATCAAAGGATGATCTACATGTTACATTATAAAAGCTCATAAGTAGTGCATTCTAAAAAAATTAATTGTTACATTATAAAATCTCATAAGTAGCATCCAAAAAAAAAATTAAGGCCAATAAAAACCTAATTGCTTCAATCTCAGCACTAACATTGTTTTTCATTTAAATGCATTGACATTCCAATCTTTTTTACATTGTTTCCCTCTTTTACAAACTTTTTTCAACCATTCATTTATATCTTCAATTTTATCTCTTGAGGATATGGCCCAAGCAACAGGTATACCAACCTCTTGTTCATCGAATACAAGCAAGGTATATAACTGATACTACACATGAATAAACCATTGATAAATTATTATATGTTTAAGAGAATAAATTAATGATTTCATTAAGATCCATAAATACAATTAGCATTGTTTTACTTACACCATATATTTTTGTTGAGAATGTGGAATCCATTGTAATAATTGAGTTATGTGAATGTTTCAACATCATTTCTCACATCCATGGTGTTTGGATTCCTATGATAAAAAGAATATTTTCCACATTATTTGGTCTTTTATAGTAAAATAATTTATCTTTCTCTTCTACATGCCACATTCTTACACTTTTTGCATCATTTTCATTCTTTTGGGATCGAAGCAAGAATATTCTTTTCCATGCATTCAAAACATATTTTCTCAACAAACATGTGTCCCTCTTATTCATCAACTGAGTAAAACCGTGGTCTAAATACTGTTTGCATATTGTGTCAATCCCCACCCCCATTAGCAATAAGGATTCAATATACGATTTACATTCATTTGACAACCTTGGTGCAAAACTGCTCCTTGGATCACCAAAAGGGTCATCTTTTCCATGAAAAAATTCACCATTAGCATCACAATGACTAAAATCATTATATGTAATTATAATCACAACATTTGGTCTACCATACATAACCTTAACAAGAAAGTGGGTTTGGAAACCTCTTTATTGGATAAACCTTCATTTATTTTTCTTGGTTTTAGGTTTGTTTATGTTATCACCAAGGCCAAAAGCACACCAATACCTATTTACACATGTATAATATATATGTATATATAAAAACTAGAAAATATAATTTCTTACATGCATAATTATTATATTAAATCTATGCAAACTTTGAGTACATCATGGTTGTGTGGTCGTTAGGTTGTACCAAGTTGGGTTCTTTATGCAATTTGTGTACAAATGTTTTCTTTGTACTATCCAATAAACCTTCTCCTTTGACAAAGTGAGGGAGTCTTTCAAGAGGGATTGCATCACATATGTCTATCTCACCATTTTCATCTCCAATGGGTGTCCATTCAAGGTCAACACTTGAGAAATGATTTCCATGATTGGGAATGTCTTACACATCTAGATGAAGTTTTGATTCCCTTTTTTTTTGGCTTACCCATTATGAATAATATTAAGATGGTTAGTGGACCTCTATCTCATAAGGTATCCTAGGCTTAATCTCTGGTTGACAAACTATATAAAATTATGGATGAGGCTATCTTGGCTTTTAGTGTTGACAACCATAAGGTGGTGGCTATGAGGGCTAGTGATCCACTAAGTAGGGAAACAGTTGCACTCAAATGTAATATAGATAATCCATTACCTTTGATCAAGTTATTCATAGAATGTATGGTCACTTCATCATATTGGTGCAACAAGGACTCCCTTGTACATTTTGAGATAGAAAACAAGGTCCTGTAGGAGGATTTTAAATAAAAATTTATGATCAAGCAAGCATACTAGGCACAATTTTCTGGCCAAAGTCACTAACCAAGCATTACACAAATGTCAAGGTTGTTCTCTACCCACTTGTTCAATAAGAATATCAAGTAAAGGCCACAGTGGATAGGCTCAAAATCATATCCCAAAATGATATAATTGATTTAGAGAAGGCTTTCAAAGCTTTAAAAAAGAATGGATGTCCTTCTAATGGCGAATACACTTTTACAAATAACCCTAGAAATAAATCTACATTCCTTTAAGATTATATGCCCAATGGAATAGCTTTTGGACTCATCCTTACAAGTAAGGATCCCTTAAGAGGTCACCATGAATTATAGGGCCCTCCTCTTTGTTCACCTTTTTATGTCATGTTCTTTTATTATAGATCCATTTTTAGTGTGTCATTTGATGCTCCTTCAAGTCAATGACTAACCCACAACTTTAATATTTATTAAAATAAAATATTAAGAGATTACTCAATTAGTTGATATTGCCAACTCAATGAATTGCGGGTCTCGCCCTTAATTAAATCCAACATAATTGAAGTATTTTGTGAATGATTCATGAGAGAATACACTTTTCTACATCCCACGAATTATGAGCCTTATCGTATAATAAGTTTATAGCATTACATTATTGGTCAAAGCAAAGTAATTTGGTGTTCATGGTGGGCCTTCTTATCTTTTCAAATAGGTTCAGTGAAGAGAGGTGATGAAATTAGAACAACTACATAATGCTACCACACAAGGTTTCAAGGATGCCAATTTGACACATTTTTTTATTGTGTCATTGGCTATTTTTTGAAATGCCACCAATATTGGGACCTACACCAAAAGGAAGTAAATGTCTGTGAACGCAATAGTAGATCATTCACCAAAAAAAATCTATATCAAGTACACATTGTCTTTATTGTGATGGGAATGGGTACTAATGCTTCCATCAATGTGATGGGAATTTTAGCTACCAAATGTACAAATTCCCAAAAGTATTTCACACTGTACCAAGCACTAGAACATGTAGATTTCATAAGATTTCTCCATGCCCTACACACCACCTTATCAATCTCAATCATCTTCTGACATCTTCTAAATCAATTATTCTAGAGGGATTATTCAAGGGTGATTTGATTTTGGAGGATATATTTCTCTTTATAAAAAAATCCCCCTCATTTTATAGGGGGATAGATAGGAAGGGAAAATGTATCTAGTAATCTTTATAGAATTTTTTATTTGCTTTCAAAGGCTTTAAAGTAGTAGATTGTTCTTGTGAGTGTTTTAGTTAATTAAACTCTTTGTAACCATGTCAGTTGATCCTTTACATTTGATGTAGAAGAAATTGATGAATATGATTATCTTAGTTGTTTCTATAAATGTGTATACACTTATATGATTCTATTGGTAGTCATCCATTTAATTTGTAGGCCATTGTTAAGTTATAATGGTTTCTTTGGAGAAAGGGAATTGTACGCAATGGAGTGATGTTGTTCTCATCCATCTTAATGAGGAGAATCTAAATTGCCATATTTGTATAATTAAGTTCCTATTACAAACACACATAGTACGTATACGATTTGGAAAGGATTTAGGGCTAGAGTTTGTGGAGTTATTTTTTAGGATATCAGTGACGAGGGCCTTTTGGATTCACTTTGTCATTTTGAGAGCCCTTATGCTCTTTGGACTTACCTTCGAGAATCATATGGAGATCTTGATACTTTGCCATCTCTCAATGCCCCTCCTTCCAATACCAGTGTGTCTCTTTGTTCTTCAAAGAAGATAAACCATGTGCTTGTGATCCTTTAGAGGTTGTTGAGACTTTAGATGAGGTTGTGGTTGCTTCAGAGGTTCCTGATTCTTTGTCAGAGATAGTTGATCCACCTTCACTAAGTACTTCCTTCATTCCTAAGCAACAAGATTATAATTGTCTTCTTGATTGGGATTCCTAATTGTCGAACATTGATTCCTTGTTTGTGGAGTCTCACATTTCAAATTTGGAGGACAAGTTTGAGGGTATATCCCTTCTATTTGATGATAGTTGCGGTACATCTATTGTCACTTCATCGTAGTCTCTAGATAATGTTTAGAATCATTTTCCACTGGTACCTTGTTTGTCACCTTCTATTGTGATTGGGCATGTTCCTGATCGGTTCATGGCATCATCTTCCAAGGTCTTGGTGACACATGAGCATATTTCAAAGGCATTTTCATCCTACATTTGGAATTCACTTGCTAGTTCCTATCCAAAATGGGAAGCTTACCTGCATTTGTTTTGGTTTTATTTCTTCCAAAAAGGAGACAAGTTTTTTTTCGACATTAGATCATGTTTTGTCTTCAGACACTTAGCATTTTTGCAGGCGATTACACATTGTGGGGGGGCTACATAGTCTCTCTTTTCCTCTTATGGGGGGCTATTGATTGTACATATATGATGTATGTAGTATTTGGGGGGTGTGATTGAATCCTCCATCCATGCATCATTTTTGTTTTGTTTTCTCTTTTGGAGAGGGGTTTTTACCATAAGGTTTTTCTCCTTTTCTCCGATTGTGAGAGATTTCTTTTTGCGTTGTAAATGGGTACCTAACATGGTTGTGTAACCAGGACTCATATTGCATCTTCATTTTTTGCATAATAATTCTCCCTAAGTTGCACTTAAGAAGGAGTGTTAGGGTAAATAAGATATTTACCCCACTTAAGTTTAACTTAAGTTAATCTCTCAAGTAGTTTTATTTCCCGTATCAGGAAGTTTTATAGCCATTGCTTTTTTCTTGCCTTTAAAAGGTTGTACCATTATTTAATTTAATCATCTCAATTTATTCACTTGTTTTGGTGAAATAGCTTTTTCTTCTCTCTATCTTGTGAAGGTGTTTTGTTGCAAATGGTACTCCTGGGAGGTGGATGAAACCAACAGATAATAAAGAGTACATTTAGTTCATATAGCCTAAATGTCTTTCAGAGTTATTTTTATTGATTTATTGTACATTAAATTTGTAATTGCTTTGTGTAATTGATGAATTCATTGGTCATCTACTCAAACAATATATGCAATTGATGAAACACATTCATACCATGGTATTTTGGTTTGAATTTGCTAAGGTAACTTGTTTCCCTATATGCTGAAATTCACTATCCTCTTTCATCATTATTATATATCAAAACATATTTTGTGGTAAACCCCCTTTATAATTTGTCCTCTGTTGTGAAATCTCAATTGGTATTTGTATGTCTACCATTGGGATTTATGTTATTCATGTTTCTTTAGTTTTCTATTTTCACCTTTTTGTACTTTAGGATTAAAATTACACAAAAAATCTCAAATACTTCTATCATACAAGAGAGCTTCCCCTCTCAAGTGCAAAGGAAGATTTCTATTTCATACCGATCTCTCCAATTGTTGGAACATTTGTCACTGTCCATTATAAGGTGAGTCAGATTCAAATCTGCAATAACAAATCTATTTACCAACACAACCATAAGGTGGTGGCTATGAAGGCTAATGAGTTGCTAAGGAGTAAAGTTTCACTCAAATGTAATGTTTAATCCATCACCTTAGATTGGGCTATTTAAAGAAAGAATGGACCATCATCGTATTGCGCAACAAAGACTCCCTTATACATTTTCAGATAGAAATCTATGTGCTAGATGAGGATTTTAAAGTAAAATTTATGAGCAAGCATGCACACCAAACACTGTTTAGTGGCTACAGTCTTTTACTAAGCATTACGAAGATCGAGGTTGTTCACTACCCACTTGTTCAATTAAAATTTCAAAGGCCATTATTAGGAGACTTAGAAGTATATCCCAAAAGAATATAATTGATTTATACAAGACTTTCAAATTCTTAAAGAAGAAGCTCGGATGCCCTTCTAATAGTGAATGGGCACTTTTATTAATAGCCCTAAAAAGAATATAGGTAGCTAATTATTTCATTATTATAATTCTACATTATTTTTAGATTCTTTGCCTAATGGATTAGCTTTTGAACTCATCCTTGAAAGTGAGGATCCCTTGAGAGGTCACCATGAATTATAGAGTTTTTCTCTTTGTTTGCCTTTTTATGTCATGGCATTTTACTATAGATCCATTTTAAGGGCATCATTCGATGCAACTTTGGGTCAATGGCTAACACACAACTTTAAGATTTGTTAGATTGACATAGAATGAGATTTCTCAATTGATATATATTACCATCTCAATAAATAGTGGAGCCCACCATTTATCAAAGCCAACATAATTGAGGTATTTTGTGAATGATTCATGAGAGAATACACTTGGCCAAATCTCACAAATTATGAACCTTGTTAGTCTAATAAGCTTATAGAATTACACTATAGGTCAAAGCAAAGCAACTTGACGTTCATGGTGGGCTTCATTATCTTTTGAAATAGGTTCAATGAAGAAATGCGAAAACATTAGAACAACTACATAGCACACTACCACACAAGGTTTCAAGGATGCCAATATGACACCAATTTTTTATGGTGCATTTGGCTAGTTTTCAACATGCCACCAATATTGGGACCTGCACCAAAAGGAAGGAAATGCCCAAAACGTGATAGCAGATCGTTCACTAAAATCATTTGCATAGTGTACAAGGTGCCTTTGTTGTGATATGCTTACGATTCAGTTCTTCGATTATTGACCACCTACGAGGAGCCAAACCCTATCTCAAAATCCAAGTTCTCATGTAGTTCAAATCAAAATAAGATGGAAATTCATATTACTGTGTTTAATGAAAATGGAAATTAGAAACTGCATTCTAGGAGGGTAACGACGTTTGTTGATATACATACACTTGCTTATTCAAGACTAATTTATGCACAGTAAAAGCAACAACGTAATTCCCATAAATATATTATCCAAATCTAGTTACTTTACCTCAAAAAAAGGCAAAAAAGTTCCATCGTTTCTATCATCAACCGACTAGTTGAGTTCTGTTATGTTCCCTTCCTCTGCTTCACTAAACTTAAACTTCTTGGAGGAAATCAAATGCTCACACTCCCGACTCCAATTCTCTCAATTTGTCTTTCAGTTCAACCACTGTCGCAAAGTTGTTATCATGTAGCCATTCATCAACAGCAGTGATCGTTGATATCAGGTCTTCTGCCACATCAGCGTCCATAGAGCCTTCACTCTTTGCCTTTATAGCCCTATTTTTCATGTTCCAAACATTACATTCAAGAGCGTTTTTTCCAACATGCTTTTCCCTCGTTTCTTCGTCCTCCCTGCGAAATTTTTCTGCGTCCGCTATCATTTTATCAATCTCTTGAATGCTCAGTCTCTCTCCTTCATTAGTAATGGTAATCTCATTGCTTGCTCCACTTCCCTTGTCGTGGGCTGAAACGGTCAGAACTCCATCTGCGTCCACTTCAAAGCAAACTTTAATCCTTGGCACTTCAGCCGGAGCAGCGGAAATCCCTGTCAATACAAATTTTCCTAGAAGATTGTTATCTGCAGCCAAAGATCTTTCACCTTCGTGAACTGCAACACTTACAGCTATCTGATCGTCTTTTGCTGTAGCGAATAACTCCTCCTTCCGAGTGGGAAGAGGAGTATTTCGCGGAACAACTACTTCCATCACACCTTTATTCACTGAAATTCCAAAACTCAAAGGCGTGACATCCACCATGACAATGTTAATGTCCTCCTTGTTCAGTGCAGCTGCCTGAAGTGCAGCACCATAGGCTACTGCTTCGTCCGGATTTACAGGTTTGGAGAGCTCCTTTCCATCGAAGAAATCTCGAACCAATTCCTGCACCTTTGTTATTCGTGAGGAACCCCCTACTAATAGGACATCATCGATTTCGTTCTTACTCAACTTGGCATCTTCCACGCATTTCTTCATAACTTCCATGCACTTCTCAAACAAATCAATGTTGAGTTCTTCAAACTTTGCTCTCCTGATCTTCAAGAAAAAATCATGTCCTTCGTAGAGACCGTCAATATCAACTACAGTCTCTACTACTGAAGACAAAGTTCTCTTTGCCCTCTCGCATTCTGAACGCAGCCGTCGAAGAGCTTTGGCACTTGCACATAAATCTGTTTTGTACATCTTGTTGAACTTTTGGGCACAGTAGGCGAGCATCCTTTTGTCAAAATCTTCACCTCCCAAATGCGCCTCTCCCCCAACTGCTTTCACCTCAAATTTGCCTCTCTGAACTATAACAATGGAAACGTCAAAGGTACCTCCACCAAGGTCGAACACCAGAATGTGTTTCTTCTCTTCCTTAGCTCTACCAAACCCATAAGTTATGGCTGCAGCGGTCGGCTCATTAATGATCCGCATAACATTTAGACCTGCAATTCGGCCTGCGTCTTTAGTCATCTTCCTCTGGCAGTCACTGAAGTAGGCAGGCACAGTAATTACTGCGTTTTTCACATCACGTTCTAGATACTGTTCAGCTATAGTTTTCATTTTCATCAAAACCATGGATGAGATTTCCTCTGGCGCAAATAGCTTCGTCTTACCCTTGTAAGTCACTTCAACCATTGGCTTGTCATTTTTCTGCGAAACAACATTGAAAGGCCACAGTTTCATGTCCTCCTGCAAGGAGGAATCAGTAAATCGCCTTCCAATGAGTCTTTTCACATCGAAGACGGTGTTAAGAGGATTAGAAGAGATTTGAAACTTGGCAGCGTCTCCGACAAGTCTCTCGTTGGGTGTGAAAGCAACCATAGAAGGAGTAGTTCTGTTACCTTGATCATTAACAATGATTTCCACTCTATCGTTCTGCCATGCTCCCACACAGCTATAAGTTGTTCCCAGATCAATGCCGATGGATTTCTCTTTTCCCTTCTCATCCATTTGCTGCCCACCTTTCTATATCTGCTAGTTGAATAAACTGTTAAAACTTATCTACAACAATTGGTCTCTGTCTTGCTCTTCACCTTCGGAAATATAGGTAAACATGTCAACTGAAACTGCAATAGGAAAGTTGATAACCCAGTTCAGTAAGTTCATTAGAATTGAGGTGTGAATAATAGTGCTAAACTATTTTCGTACTCACCGTCGTAAACTGCACCGGCCAAGGACCTTCTCTGACATCTCTAATATATAATCGCATCGTCAATAAGATTTCCCAAGATTCAGTTTCTGTAGGTGTCATAAACATGTTTAATTATACACGAAACTTTAAATCAGTGAGATCTTATATCTACAAAAACATCATCGTGACATGTAAAGATGCCAAGGCAAATAAATTGTAAGTACGAACTTCAGAATGATAAGTGCTAGCGACACATTAAATATGCATTATATTTTTTTTTAATTAAAAAAACAGAGAACTAGCACACGCGAAATCCAATACCAGATCTTCTTGAGATAATCAATTTTTAAAGAATACTAAATGCTAGTAATGACACCTTGCGCAATGAGTACGGCAAAGGTACGCAACTATTCACGCATAGTTAATATGGGCATGTCCGCAAAACGAGATAATTAATATGTGCCTTAAATAAAAACAATTGGTGTTTGTTACGTCGAAGGCATCCCCACATTGAGCTTTTCAAGTTTCTTTTTTGCCGTCGAACGGTACATATTACAATCGTCCACCATTAAACGAATCTCAGCCGTTCATTTTTTGGCCAATTTTCCAGTTGTTTACGGACCTTTTTGCTGCTTTCCCTGCTGTCGTTGCTTTCCACTCCTCCAAACTCTTCGTGCCTAGTCACGCCAAAGGCATTCCCTCAGCGAAGTTTCCCACCCTTCTTTTTACTATCAACGGTTTCAAGTTGATTACAGGGCATGCAAGGCGATCTAAACTTTTATCACCGTTTGATCTGCAGAGTTGAGGACAGTGTTGCGTAGTAATTTCTCATCTACTCTTGCCTCCTTGATTTGACAATCCCTACTTGCTTATGCCAACCAACATAGTCATGAGGCTACAAACAAATCTGTTGCATTAGGGTTTCTAATATTCTACCTGCAAACTCTGCACATTTTTCTCTACTGCATCATTGAGAGACAGACACAATTTGTTCAGAAACTTGAGGTAAGTTACTTGGCCTGGTTTTAGCGAGTTTTTTTGGAACCTGTACACGACCAGCTCATTTTTGCTTTAAGTTTAATTTGATTCTAAAAAAATCGTGTTGTCTTTCAGCTTCGAATGTGTTTTGTTTTTTTTACAAAAAATTCTGCTTCATTAAGGCTTCGTAATATTGTTCTTGCAAACTGTTCACATTTTTCGTCATTGACATAAAACACAACTTGTGCAGAATCTTGAGGTAAGTCACTTGCCCTAGTTTGAAGTAGTAAGATTATTATTTTTATGTAGTCCACCTCCCTTTGTATTGTTTATATTTCTATTATGTTCCTCTTTATATTCCTGCATTTTCTCATGAGGATCGTCATAAAAATTGCTTAGAATTAGGTCACCACTTTTAAATTTGCAACCCCTAGATTCATATAGTATTAAGCATCAGGGTTCGAAACTGTGTAGAAATAGTGGAAGCTTCAAATGGGGGCTCAAACCTACAATTCAACTCCCACGCAATAATACTGCTTGTACTAAGACTCCCACTTAAAAGAAGATGATGAGAGCTAGAGATGCTTGATGAATGGTTTAGTTTTTGAACCCATCGTCTACTGCAACAACGTAGTCATGCCCCATTTTTTATCCACTGTCTGGCTTCACAAACAAAAGGAAGCCAAGCAAAACAGGTTAGGGCAGCGACCTGTGGAAGCAGATTGATGGCTATCTTGTGTCTGTATCTATGCAAGTCGATTAAATGAATCTCAGCCTTTCATTTAATCCGCTATTTGTTTGGGTTGTTTATCACACTTGTTTTTGCAAATTTCCTCACCGCTAGTGGTTTCCGCTCCTTCAAACTCTTCTTCGCTAGTATTGACTTTTCACTTCTCCTTTTGGTGAGCTGCAGCCTGAAAATAAGGTTTCGTTGAGGGTCTTAGATTATGTTTATTATAATGAAAAATAAGGCCATGATCCTAATAGTGAGGACATTCAGGTTGAGCATTATGGTTTTCCTCACCTCGTACCACAATGCATTAAACAGGGAAGAACAAAAAAGGCAGGAAAAAGAAATAAAATAACAAAGGGAATGAAGATGACTTTTGGGTCCTCAAGTTCAGTTGTAATGAGATGTAAGGAAAGCATCCATATTACAATATAACAATCATTTTCAATATTTTGATATTTTTGATGAAATGGGAATGGAGTCGTGAAATTAATGTGTAATAGAATTCAAAGTGGGTGAAGTTGCTGTAGCTTTTTACTGCCCCATTATGTGTCTTACATCCTGTTTGGTTGTTGTACAACTACGAAGTCCCTAAAAACTGAACACTTCACTGAAGGCCCCCATTTTGATCTTTTGGTGTGGACTCAACATCAAGAGTATTTGGCTCTGAGTTCTAACCCTATGGAATCACATCGCTTGTAATTGTAAAGTTTTTTCTTTTTCTTTTTCTTTTTCTTTTTCTGAAACTAGGTATAGATTAAATTATTAAATCTGAGAAAATCCCACTTTCCTTTTTAGTATAATTATTAAATCTGAGAAACTCTTATCTTACATGGAATTATATTTTCCAACAAGTATTTCATTCCTGCCACTGAAATTAACTTTTTCAAAATGCATTATTTCTTTTATAAACTTTCAATCATTAATTACTTGCACACAACGAAGATTAAATTATTAAACAATGGTTGGGTATTTATAGCTTACTTTACAATCTATCTTATCCAACATATCCATCACCATATTCCTTCATCAACACATATTTGACTTTGTTTTTTAGTGTTTCCCCCTTCAAAATGATATATAATGATCCAATGAAGAAAAAATGCACTTCCTAGAATCTTTGAGCACTAGGAATTTCTGTAGATAATACACCATCTACTATCATTAATACTGGTTGAAAGATGTCCATTGTGGTGCAAACAATGGTTAATTCTCTATCAAGAAAATTAATTTTTTAAGTATTTATTTAAATGTAAAAGTGGTATATAATTAAGATTAAAAATTATATTTGAATGTAACTGTGTGAAAGTTTTTCCATTAACATTTTGAATCATTTCATAATTATTATGAAAATGAAATATAGTTGTTTCCTCTCTAACTTTTAGCTCTTTGAGTTAAACTTTTTGATAATACCTCCTTGCCATAGATCATGTGTAAAACACTGATACAGTAATCCTATATGGTTTCAACCAAAATTATAGAAAAAAATCAATGCTTACGAAATGTTTTACTATATTGATGTTGTTCTTGTATTTTGATGTAACAATTTTATTTCAAGTGGGTGGAATTTTTTGCAATGTGTCAAATTATGTGATATTATGAGGATTCAACTGCATGAGATTAACTCAAAAACTATGCAATTTAATCCTAATGATATCACATAATTATATTTTAATTCAAGTAGGGTCTTTAAATGAACACAGGTGGTGTTGATGGAACTTTTGGACGGTTAAATATTGATTTAAAATAGTTTCTTAGTACTGCACTAAAAATCTGAACAAACAAACTAAGGATAAAAATTTCATTGGAAATGATTGTGGCTTTGAAATTTTGTTTTTTGTTGCTAGCTACTAGAAGTATTGCAGATCTTAGCATGATTGGCAATTCATTTTCTATGTATCTATTTTTAACTTTTGGTTTCTTATGCAAGCTTCTATATATATGTTTTGCAAATAGCAAAATTGAGCATGATTCCTATATCTTGCCTTTAGAAGTTCTTTTTGATAAGATTCGTTGTTCAAGGGACACTAAATTAAGCATAGTAACAATATTGGCTGGAGTGGCAATATGTACTGTTACAGATGTTAGTGTCAATGCCAAGGGCTTCATGGCTGCTACAATTTTAGTATGGAGCACTGCTTTGCAACAATATGTAAGTTTCAATTAATATGTTATATTTTATTAGTTTAAGGACAATATCTCAGTTAATATGGTTTTTATACTATTTATGTTTCATTTGTTTGAGGACTATAATTAAGTACAAAAATATCTTTTAGATGATCTCTAAACTTTTTTCTCAATTATAGTTGATGTTCTTAATTTTTTTCGAGGGTTGAAAGAGGGAAAAGGTTTTCTTGTTATTCCTTGTCAATAGATGAAAACTTGGCCAAATTTTGTTGTGTTCTCTAATGATTTGTTTTTGTACTATTGCTTGATTCATTGTTTCCTGCATTCTTGCAGTTACAGCTCTTTTATAGGACTCATGGAAAACTATATTGACAATATTTATCTTACAGAAAAATTTCATTGACTATTTTCTACCTTCTGGCTAAAATTTTACATTTATTTTGAGATTGCTTACATTTGCTTTTTGGTTTTAAAATTTTTAACACCTATAGCAAATCCTATGCTTTTTCCAAACATTAGAAAATAAAATTCATATTTCAGATTTTTATACGGGAAGGTTTGCAAAGTCCTTTTCTTGCTAGGTATGTGTTTCCTTTTATGCTTCTCAACATTCACTGTTACTTCTCTTGAGCACCTGGCACATGCATTTTTAAATGGGTCACAATACTACCTCTTTGTCTTCTCTATTCTGCCTATCTTCTCTCCCATATTCTAGATTTGCTAGTGATTCCTATGTTCCCTCTTTGTTTTTATTTTTTCCTTTGTTTTACTCGTCTCTGGCCATCATTTACTATTTTCTACTATGTGCTCTCATCCTGTGATATTTTTGATCAAATCCTTCAGATGGCTGCCTCAGTTCTTTCTTTCCCATTTCCTCATACCAACAACTCATAAAAAGGTTTTGAATTGCTTTCAAATCTCTATCCATCCCTGGTATAGGTTTGATGTTCCAGTTTGTGGGATGGATTGCGAAAGAGGCTCCAAAAGAACAACTCTTAGAAGGTTGGGTTGACAGATTCATTAGAAGTCTCCCATAAGTTGTATTCATCAATAATTTCAACCTTATTTGAATCCAACCCTTTTGGATTCATTGAACAAGGATTCATATCCATATGAATGTTGGATTTTTTTTCCATCACATAAAATACAAAGCTCCCACCTTAATCTGTTCTACAAATTTTCACCCATTTTACTCAAATATAAACTGCATAACTGATATTTGTAGCAAATGTTATCTTTTAATTTAAATTTGTCATACTCTCTTCTTTGATGCATATTGAGTAACAATTTTTGTTTGTGCTTTACGTATGTATCATTTAAAATTTCCCATTACAAGTACTTTAATTTTTATACAATTTCCCATTAAAGTAACAGTTTTTGTTTGTGCTCTATTAATTTTAAGGAGATCCAAATATTCTTTTATACAGCCTGGACTTTTACTAACTAAATATTTTGTGGTAAGCTCTCAAGGGTATCTACTCCTGTTTGGTTAGCAAATATATACCTAAATAGTCATGAGAAAAATGATAGTTGAGGCAACAAGTGACAAGAATGCTAATACTTGCCCTGATTTACATTTGGGTTGCAATTGGTAGTGACCTTTTCATTGTAATTTTGATAACAGGTTAAAACATATATTCTCAAAATGTAGCCTCTCTCCCCTGTATCAAGCAAATTCAAAGATGCGGTAAGGGATCATGTTCCTAACTTTAACATTTACATAGCTCTCATATTTAAATTAGACATCAATTAATAAAATTGGCATTACGACTGATTTACTTGTGCTTCTTCACAGGTGGTGACTGCTAGATAGATGCACTTTCATTTTTCTACATCCCTAAACATGGACCAAATTCGTTGATACCCCATGCCAGCTCAGAAAATCATGCAAGTTCGGTAATTCTAAAGAGTTCTCTTTCTAAGACTTCTATTGTTGGAGTTGATTAGATTTCTTTTTAAGGGTTAGAAATAATTGGTACAGTTATGCAAGGTGTGTACTTTATGTCCGTCTGTTGTATTGATTACAACACTTTTGAAAGGTTAGGGTATTTATATACTTTAACAAGAAGGCATGCATCTCCTAATGCGCTAAAGCAAATTGGCAAATTTGCAAATTCCAAGATTCTTTTCCGAAGACATGATGGAAATTTCAAAAGTTTTGTTCCTATCAGGAACTCCAGCCAAGGATGACGGTGTAATATATTCAAGCCATAATTATTTCTTTAGATTGGGCTGTAGTATTACCAACAGAGTCTTGTTTGTTGAGGATGAGCACTATTACAGCTCTTGAGAAAAGGGAAGGAATAATTTAATCTTTTTGTTGTATTCATTCGAATATGGAACAAAATAGGTACATGCATTAGTTGATATAATTTGACATATCATATTATGATAGGATTGATTTTCCTTGTGATGTTTGGAATTTGCTCCAGTCTTGCAAATTACGCTCTAAGAATAAAGGCTAAGAATATTACAGCTTTAACATGTTCTGTTTAATTTTTTCTTTGATGTTTTTGAGGTCTGTAGATATGTTTTTGGTCTATTTAGAATAAAGGCTAAGAATATTACAACTTTCTTTGTGTCTGAAAAATATGGTGTATGTAATGTTTGTTGGCTCATTCATTCATGTATGGCCGCTTTTTAGCTTCACCTTTCTTTCTATCTGAAAATTATGGTGTATGGTTATCTTATTTCTCTGTATTTCTTAACAACACTTCTATAGTTCTTTAAGCAGTTTATTTTTACAAATTGGTAGTTTACAGCTCAACATAACTCTTCCCATCTATTAATAAATAGATTTACCAAAATATATAACTTTATTGTCTTCGGCATACCCATTGCACCCCAAGGTGCGATTACTAGTTTTAAAAAACTTTGGCACTTTCAATATATATTTAAAACATAAAAAAATTAACAATAATTTTTAAGATTCAAGATTTTTGAATAAATTGTGTGCATATTTTTAAATAAATTTAAAATAAAATAAATTAACTTTTAAATAAATATGATATTTTTAATAAAATTTTGAATTAAAATAAAATAATTGTAAATTAAATAAATAACGAATTTATTTATTTATTTTTACAACATAATTAAATTTGTATTCTTATTTTATAATTATTACAGTAAATTATATTATAATATTATATTATTATAATAAATAATTATATATTATTATATATATTTGTAATGTTATTAAATTTGTATTATGTTATTATTATGTTTCTATTATATATTTATTATCATATTATTGTATTATATTATATTATTATATAGTATTATTATGATATTACATTATTATATTGACATCATATAATTATAATTATATTATATATTTGTTATTGTTTTTATTATTATTATATATTTTTATAATGTAATTAAATTCATATTATTATTTTATAATTATTATTATAAATTATATTATATGGTATGATAATATTTAATATTGTATTATAATATAATATTTAATATTGTATTATAATATAATATATTATATTTTATTATTATGTAAATAAATTTATATTATTATTTTATAATCAATATTATATTAGATTATAAATAATATATTATTTTATTATACAATTAGTATATGATTATATAATTATACTATATTATTTTGTTATATTATTATATTATGTTACTATATTATTATATTGTATTATTTATAGATTAATTGTTGCACTATGAATTTTCTATATTGAATAAATTAACAATACTACGGAAATATATTGAAGACATTATATTATTTATATAGATGGTAATTATAAGATAAATATTACAATAATGTTAAATTAAATGATTTCTAAGGCTTTCAACTTATTTTCTTCTGCCTTTTTTCTTACGTATTTACTTTTTTTCATTTTTTCATATCTATCATACATGAATGGAGGTAATTATGCCAAATCTCCAACTAAAATTATCGATACTTTTGGGTAAAAAAATCATATAAACATATTAAAAATTATTATTATTATTATTATTTCAATAAAATTAGTTGTAAAGGGCTGCCCCCTTTTAAATTAGTGTGAGATATTTTAGCCTAGCTCACGCTAGGTGATCACAAGGGGAGACCTCATCCCCACAAATTCAAAAAAAAAACCATAAACGAGCAATACAATGAAAAGAATAATAATCCTATGAGTGTTCATTATTTATCACAATGTGCAATTTGAGCTTCATTTTTACTCTAGGAATGAAGAAGCATATTGAAGGTTCCTTCATTTTTCTTCTTTCTTTTTTTCACAAATAATCACTCTCCTGTTTCATTACCCATTTTCATGATAGCTTCTTTATCCTTTAGGGATATGCATTCCCCTTCTGCAACTATGATGTTTGATTTTTCTATTTGAACTTTGGATTTTACTTTTTGTTTGTGGTCTAGGAAGGCTTTATCACCATCTCCCCTCAACAGTGGTGAGCCACTCACATATCTATTAGGTGCAGGAGACAATGGGTTTTTTGGACACCTAGCTCCATTTGAGACTGTAGGGGCAACAATATCTTTAACGTCCTAGATGGGGTTGGAAACACCTTTTTCCATCGAATAATGATGAATGGTTGCATCTCTCCACCATGTGGCCCACCATTCAATATTTCTCTTGAGACAATTGGCTGCAACGTGATTGGTCTTGAAGCATCTTCAACAACAAAAAGGTAAACCTTCATAGTCCACCATTTGTGTCTAGCTCCAAACAATAGTTTTAAGATGTAAATCTACTGGTAGCTCTTTTGTGATGTCAATCTCTACTAAAACAAAAATGTATGTAGTATGAAGGTAATTTGTAGACCCCTCATCAACACCCAAGAATTTCTCTAATGAATTACCTAAAGCTTCAAAAAAAGAATCAAACCAAAATTGTAATCTTACCTAGATCAGGATGGTAGTAAATAATTTGAAGGTAGGATACCATAATTTCAACATAAGAACATGTTCTTCACCCATAGGTAATCACAAAGGACTTCGTGATGATCTCAGAAATCATTAGATACCACCATGAAGAACCCCCTTGCACAAGGGTAGATCTAGAGATCACCCTCCAAAAAATTGATTTCCATTTTTCAGACATCTAGCTATGAAGTTTAGAGAGGCTTGGCCAAAAAAATTAAACATCCTAATCAAACCCTTTTTAGAAAAGAATGCCTAATTTCTCTACCACCTCACTCATTATTTCCTCTCCAAAAACTAGAGTAGGGGTGGTGTTGAAGCAACAAACCTAGGGGAATTGATTCAAGGAGTGCCAAGAGAAGATGTAGCTAGTCTATGGCTCCCCACAGTAGGTTGAGTGGGCAAGGGATGGGAACCAACCTCATAATTGTTGCCACTCCAATCCCCACCAACGCAAGGAAAATTCCTTCTCCAAGACCCTAGATTGCTCGAATCACATGCTATAAGCACAACTAAAGGCCCAACACTTGTAGGGATTGTGCATCATTACATGGGGCTTCATTTTCCCAAACTCATGAAGCATATCTACTTTCTCCTTATAATAGAAAACTCTTGATAGCCATAGACCCACACACAGGAGGCCATCCTCAATGTCATTTCAAAGGGAGGCATTACCAAGAAAGGGAGGACAGTGGAATTTTTTTGTAGAAGAGCACAACATTTTGGGAGCCTTTTCTAAATATATTGAAAATTATTGAATCTATTGTAGTGACGGAAAATGTATCCCTCTACATTTTCACACTTGTTTCGGCCCTCCCTGTTAAATTGAGCTTAATGATGCCTTTCATTTAGTGTTGTAATATGTTTAATGCATTCACATTAGGTCTTGGGTCCTTGTGAACTAAGTGGATCTAACTGTACCTTATTTAAGGTGTTGTAAAGTGTACCTTTATACTTGCACACTAATCTAAGGTTTTATTAATTAATTGGGATTCTCTATGCCTTATTTGGCCTTAATTAACACATATTTTTGAGATTAATCCTAACATTTACCAATATCCAATCATAATTTTCATGTGTTTTTGGATTGTATGACCCATATTTAGTGATCTGGGACTGATACGACACCTTGGGTGTATGGGTCCCACCTAAGTTTCGAGGCCTAATCTGGATTTCACATAAATCTAAGCCTTTCTTGGAAAATGTGTCCCAAGCTTAGTCTAATGGGACTCATATGCCACAACTAGTGTATGAGTCCTGCTTAGTTTAGACCTAAATTAAATTCAAATTCCTAGTAGGATTTTATTCTCCTATATCTAATGTCGGCTTGTATTGTTGTAATTTTAAGGAATTTGGCATAAACAAGTATAAATACAAGGTTATTTCACTCATTTTCACCTAAGACTTTCATGAGAGAATTACTTATAGAAAAATTTAGTTCACAAGAGAATACAAGTGTTTTCAAGAGCATTCAAGGGCTGGTTATCAAGTGTTTTAGAGAATTATTCAAGTATAAATCATCATGTCAAAGTCATCATGCATCATGTTTTTTTTTAGCTAACATTTGTGATGTAGGGTTTTATGATTCAAGCAAGCATTTGAGTCAAGATCCACATTCATGCTAGCCATTACTTACAAGATTGCAAGATCTTATTCAATTTGGTGAGTTGCAACATTGCATATTTGTTCATTCATCATTCATCCCTCATATTTCATTTTATTTCAAGGTTTGATTACCAAAACAAGGTTTGACCAAGGCAAACCCCTTTCTACTAATAAAACAACCTTTTTCCCTCTCTTTAGTGTGTAATTTGTAGATCTAGGTTGAAGACACATTGAATAGAAAGATTGGAAGAAGTTTTAAAGTGTGGAAAGTTGTCAAAGTTGTCACCTTGTTTACAAGACCACTAAAAGACACCTATAGAGTAGAATTTGACAGTTCAGAATCCAAAAATCAGGTTGAGAAGGAAGAGCAGATTCAGACCTTGAACCTTTGAAAAAGTTGAGCTAGACTGATATGCCACTTCTAGCATATGAGTCCCAGTACAATGATTTTTCTAGATTTTAGGAGTTCTGGAGTTGTCACTGTCAGATTTTTGTTCCTTCCCAAAAACCCTAGTCTGGGACTAAATCACCCAATCTGGTGTATGATTTGGGCAGTGTCCATTAAAATTAACATTTTCAACATTTCAAACCTTGTTTTGAGTTTCTATAGGTTTCCAAGTGCAGCTCTATGATTTCTCAATTTACTAATATGATTTATGTTCATTTCTAGGTCATTCATTTGAGTTGTCATTAGGTTTTTCATGTTACTTGTCTTTCCAAGCCCTAGCTTTATGGTGAGCCCCTTTTTAGTTTCTAAACATACCCTAGGACAACCTTTAGCATATCTCTTTCTCTCATTCTACCATTGGATTGAGATCTCTAGGGTTTCCTTGAGTGAAACTTGAGTGAAATAGGCCCTAACCCCTTGTGTTCCATCTCCTAAAAGGTGGAGCATCCTATTTCTATTGTTTCATTTTGGTGAAACTGTATTTAGAAAACCATATTTCTGATTTGGAGTGCATCATAATCCTAGATCTAGTTTGCATTAACTTTGCATTAGGTTTTTCATTTGTTAATTTGCATCTAGGGTTTCTAAATCTTGCATTAGTGAAAGTGCATATAGGTTCCATTTTTTCCTCTTGGGTAAACACACAAAAGTGGTTTACAATTCGAGTGAGGAGGAAAACTTGCAAAAAATTACCCCATGCAAAAAAAATTGGTTTTTGGGGTTCGAATGAGTTCGAGCGAACCAAAAAAGGGTTTGAATGAACCTTGGTTCAAGCGAACCAGTTAAATACAAGGTCCCACCATTCCTGACAAAAAAAAAAGACATGTTTTGAAAGGGGAGTTCGAATGAACCAGGGGGTCTGCTCAAACCCCCTTTTTCCCACTTTCTCCCCCTCAGACACCAAAAAAGTCCAATTTTTTTGCGCTTTGAAGCTCGGGTTGAGGATGAAAATGGAGGAGATTTCACAAACCCAACTGAATAATGGTAGTCCTCCAAACAAGTTATCCAACGAATATAATTTTAATATGTTTTGGTTTTATTATGTATCAATTTTTTTAGTTTTATTAAGCATAGGTTTTTCATCGAAAATCAAGCTCTATGTTCTACACATGTGGAAAAATAGCAGATTATCAAAAAAAAAATTGAAAATACGAGTGCACCAAATATTGAAGTCCTTGAGCCAACAAAAAAATAATTTAATTTCGATACATACAAAAAAAGTTACGTTGTATATGGTTCGCCTATGTCTGAATTGTAATTGGTTTGACTTTGAAACTTGATTAGGGAAAAATATTCAATAAAAAACTAAGTGACCAATTGGAAACACTAGATATCAGAGTTACAAATCTAAATTTGAAAGAATTAGAATTTTATCCTTCATGTAAAAAAAGTTATGTTACGGTGAGCATCACTCCTTAAAAATGTTGTTTGCTAAAAAAAACATTTTCGAAGGAGATGAAAAAAGAAGTTCAATATGATTCCAAAACATTTGAAAAAAATATATTTAGAATCTACAAACAAAGTGTCATAAATCACTATTTTGCATCATCTTCAAATTCCTCACGGTTTAGCCGCTATAGGTGCTCGAAAGTGAAGATTTAGTTAGAAAAAATTATTTTAGTGTCTAGTTTGGCCAAAAATTGTAAACCACTATTGTGGGACCACCCTCTTGCATCATTGAATTTCATTCAAGTCTTCATTTGAACTTATTCTAGACATCATCCAAAATAAAAAACATAACATTTACATAGAATTTGTTGAAAATAGTGCAAAAACCCTAATCTAGGACTCATACGCCCTTCTAGGCAATTTATTCCTAGTACAGGTGGTTTTGCTTGATTTTTGGGTATTCTACATGGTGATTGTTATTCAAAATTCAAATCCTTGGAAACCCCTGATTGGGACTCATACGCCCCTCTAGGTGATTTAGTCTTGTTTTAGATTTTAAACTACATTTTCCAACATTAAAAACCCTGCTTTTGTGTTTTGGATTGCTGCTGTTAGTTATCTGTTTCAGTTTGCAGAGTTTTTGTTACATTCATTTCATTCCATCTAGCTTAATTTCATTTGAAACAGAATTAGAAAATAGCATTTATCTTGTGTTCATTGCATCTTGCATTTCGTTGATTTCCCCTTGCATTTTCCCTTTCGGTTCATTTTGGTGAACTTGACCTTTTTGAGCATTTTCCATCCCATTTCCCATTTTCCCCTTCAGATCACTTTGTTGAACCTGACCTTTTTGAGCATTCACTTTCTGATATGGAGTTCATTAAATTTCTAGATCTAGGTTGCATTCAATCTTGCATTGCATCTTGCATTAGTGAAATTGCACCTAGGGTTTCTCATATTTAGTGAAATTGCATCTAGGATTTCTCATATTTGAATTAGTGAAAGTGCATATAGGTTGCATTTTTGCTTTCTTGCATCATTTCATTTCATTGAAAAACTAAAAAGTGCATTTTTCATCATCTTAATTGCATTTAGAAACATTCTTATTGTATTCAAAATTGAAAAAAAAATTGCATTCAATCACTTGTCACTAGTTACTTTTTCTTGCATTCATTTGCATAGTTTTATGTTTCTAAACATCAACATCCTGAATAGGAAACCTATGAATACTTTAAACAATCCAAAATTTTCTATTTTTCTGAGAAAAACCTCTTCTAGGACTAGAACGTCCTTCCTAGCATCTTAGTCCCTCTTAGGGTTTTTGCCTCAGAATCCTCTCTCTACTGTTTGATGTTTGTTTCAGTCTCAAGAACTTTAGAATTTCACCAGTAGGACCAAGACACCCTTACTGGCTTTTTAGTCCTTATTGAAGTTGACTTTCCAGTTTTCAAGATCTGAAATTTCTTTTATGTGCACTTCTATTTGTTTCTTTCAATTTTCTATTACAGTTTGCAAAATTCTTGTTATTCCAATTTCTTTCATTTCAAGTGTAATTGCAAGCATAGGATATTGTGTTCATTGCACTTTCTTTGGTTTATCCCTTGTATGAGCTATAGTACTTGGTGTCCTACTTCTAATACTGTGGTTAGATGAAGTGCAAGACTCATGGCATCCCACGATAAATCACTCATTGTAGATCTTGGGTTATCAAGCTCTCTTACTTTTGATGTTGGTATTAGCTGACTAGGTATGGACCATACCTTTGATACCTCTTTTTCTATGCCTACCATACCTAAAAGTTCTATGTGGAGTGTTCAAACAATGGTTGATCATATCCCTCAAGAAAACATAATGAAAATGTATGAAGACCTAGCTCATTTACAAGATAACATGAGTATGAAAAACATTTCCAACACTATTATACCTACCATAGATAGTATTCAATATATGATGGAAAGTGATGAAGGATTGGGAGTTGTGAGTAACATAGCTCACATCTTTGGAAAACATCTTCCTTCCACCACTAATGGTGCTCAAGCTTCAAAAAATGTACAAATCCAAGGAGGAAATCAAAATCCCCTCTTCAACCATAACATCCATTCCAACCTATATAAATCATCAAGTGAACACAACGATGCAACTAACTAGCAATATTCTTCCTACCTCAAACATTTCCACTAGTGCTCCTTATACTTATGTGGCATCTAATCTTATATCTCCTCCCATAAGCAATCCATTCACTCGTCCTTCCAACACATACACACCTCCACCATATTCACCTCCATCTCAAACCACAACCAATGATCCTATCATTAATCATCTTTTACAAAGCCTTTCATCCATTCAATGCCAAGTTTCCACCATAAATCAAAATCAAAACGGTCCACCTTCATACTATGTCAAAATTAACCCACTACCTTTGGAGATATTGAGAACTCTGGTGCCACAAGGTATAAAGATCCCTAGATTTGATAAATATGGAGGAAAGGGAGATCCTTCTAATCATGTCAATGCTTTTACTACTCTATGTAGTGAATTTATCCTTGAGGACAAACTTTTGGCTAAGCTTTTTCCCTAATCCTTGAAAGACATTGCCTTGGACTGGTTTTCTGCATTATTGAATAACTCAATTCGTTCATTCAATGAGCTTGTTGAGGCCTTTATTAACCATTTCCAAGTGCATATGGTTCCTGAAATGACATTAGCTGATTTGATGAGATGTAAGCAAAATGAGGGTGAAAATTTCACTCTTTATTTCATGTTACCAATCTCTTTATTCCCAAATCAGTTTGAAGATTACCTATTCCCACCTTCAAAAGATGTTCATAGAAAATTTACAAAGTAAGATAAGAGACAAGCTTACCAACGATTAAATTCCCTTCCTTCATGCATTTATGCACTGCCCTTCGAGATTATCAAAATTTTGTAGGTAGTAGTGAACTGGAAACCACCTCTACCCATCCTGAAAAGTCCAAACCCTCAAACCAAAATACCTACTAGCCTTTCAAAAGATAAAATAAAAGTTTCTTTCAACAAAATTCCACCTCCCAACCTACCCAATAGGTTGATACCCAAGTAGCTGCTATAAGAAAGAGTAATCCTTATATCTTTGCAGATCTGAAAAGACAATTATCACCCTTACCTGACACACTTCACAAAATCATGACTCAACTATTAAACAAAAAAATGCTTACCTTACCTCTTGTTCAACCTCTTGACTCTAGCAAGTCGTTACCTCTGAGATTTTAGACACAATGCCTATTGTGCTTATCACCAACAAAAAGGACATGATACATAACATTGCAAGTGTCTTAAACATTTTGTGTAAGACCTCATTGATTCTAATCTTATCCAAATTGGAGGTGTCAATGATAAAGATAATAAGTCTGTAGCTCCTCCCAACCAAAACTTGTAAATCTTTACCAATCCCATGCCCAACCATAATATTTCATTTGTTAAGGCTAGTGAGACTAAGCCCAATGTGATGAACGTTGACATAGATGATGAAAACATGAGCAATAATGAACAAAATCCTATGGATGATGATGAACAAAATCTTAAGGATGCTAATGACCAAATTCCTATTAGTACAATGATAGGAGTGATTGACATCAAGCCTCATAAACAAAAAACCGTAATTCCCACTGACATTACTTTCTCTTTAGAAGAAACAATCAAACATGCACTTGATTTTCCTCTTTACATAGCTGGCATAATCAATAATAGGCCCACTCCTAGGATTTTAATTGATCTCGTATGTGGAGAGAATGTGATCACAGAAGAAATCTTATATGTGCATGAAATTACTCAAGACAGATATGATAAACCGAAAGTATGGATTAAAACACATGATGGTTTTGCTCATACTATGATGGGCTCGATCACACTCCCTTTACAAGTAGGACCAAATAAATTAAATGTATCATTCTCCATCATCTCTAAGTCGGATTAACTTCATGTGAAGTTAGGCTACAAATGGATTAACTCCATGAATTTGGTCCCATCTGTTGTCCATAAGTGCTTAAAGTTTCCAGTCGGTAATGAAATATTCACTGTAAACCATAGTGGCTTTAGACCTCTATCTTCCTATGGAAATTTTTCCTAGATTATTAATATTTTGAGCCCATGGAACCTATAAGACCTCGTGAAGACTTCCTTTTCCTATCCTACTAAAATTTCAAAGAAAAATTCATAGCCAGATTATCCCTTGAGAATTTGCCTCCATCTATGCTCGAACCTCTACCCCTTGAAGAAAACAACATTGAGCCTCAAACCCTTCCAACAAACCAAGACCCATCCATCAAAAATCCCTTGCCTATCTCCTACAAAAGGCCTAGATAAAACCAAACAAATCCTAGTCCACCTCTTAAGAAAATTTATAAAGCCAAAGAGAAAGTGGTGGAACAACCTTCCATAATTTCTTTCGTTCTTCCCTCACAAGAAGAAAAGAAACCTATGGTTGAAAAACCCACTCCTACACAAAAGAAATTTGAAAACCATAATAAAAGGAATGGAAATTCTATAGAGCATAGGTGTAGATGTCGTGCTATTTCTCGAAAGATGAATGAAGAGAACGATTCATTGAAAGTCAAAATCTGAACTTGACAGAAGCACTAAAATATGACCCTCCTCTCTTACCAGAACAAACAAAATTTATGTCTCCAACATAACACGGACCAACACCATCTATGGATATTATAATTCATCCTCTTATTGTGGTTAACTTTGATGACAATGAAGAAACTACTAAAATTGATGAGGAAGTGCATAATGAGTTGAATTTTTTGTTTTCCTCTTCCATGAGCTTAAACGATAACAACTGTGATGATCCTCCTAAACCGAGCGATGCACCACATGTTGAACTTGGTGATTCTCCTAAAACAACACTTTATGTTGTCCCTCTCAATAGTGATATGCATTCCACATATACTGAACAAGACTGGGATGCAGACAACTTGCTTTAGGTTGACTCGCCTGTGCTTTACTAGGCTTTTTTCTTTTTAATTTTAATTGAATGTGTGTAATGTGATCCCCCATGATGTTTTTTTTAATGTTCTCTCTCTCTTTGTGACATTACTCTATTTGTACATTCATTCTTCCATATGTTGTAAACTTTTTCCTTTTCGTTGATCTTTATTTTCATTTGCCATTTTTCTTGTGTTTTCCTTGTGGGGATGACACAAGGCATTGAGACACCCTATGTCTCTTCCATGTTGACCCAAAATATTTTTCATTATCTTTTCCTCCCTTTAATTTTTGTCTTAGGTTTTCCTTTTGTGGATGACGCAAGGCATCGAGACACCCTATGTCTCTTCCATGTTCACCCAAAAAAATTTCATTATCTTTGTTTTTTTTCATTTATGTCTTGTGTTTTCCTTTTGGGAATGACGCAAGGCATCGAAACACCCTATGTCTCATCCATGTTGACCCAAAAGGTTTTTATATGTTGTTGCTCTCTTTGTGTCATTCTTCCAATTCTATATGCTTTTGGGGGATGATGATAGTTTCGATCTCTCTAATATCATTGTAACAAAGATAGATTTTGACCTTGAATCCATATATCCCTTATGTATTTATGGGGGAAAGCCTTATTTTCCTCTTTTCTTTTTCATGTATTGGCTACTTTAAAGTAATTTCTCACAACATGGTGTTAGCAATTTCTTTAAAGTGGGGGCATACATTGGCATTATTTTTGGCATGATTTTATTTGCATTTATTTCCATGTTCCTTGATGTGATTTTCTTTCTTTATATGATGTTTTTTTCCTCTTGGTGGTGTCATCGGGTTTGATTTCCTCTGAGAGTGTGATATTTCCTTTTCCTCTCTTGGAAACATTAATTACAATGTTTCCTAGGATGAGACCTTGCACTTGTCCTCTCTTGGAAACATTAATTACAATGTTTCCTAGGATGATACCTTATGCTTGTCCTCTCTTGGAAACATTAAGTACAAAGTTGCTCGAGATGAGACCTTGTATTTATCCTCTCTTGGAGACATTAAGCACAACTTCCCCTAAGATTAAGACCTCACATGAATGAATCAAAATCCCTTTGAACATCCCTCTTTCTTGTTGCATTTTTCGTTTTGTTCCTTATTAAATTCATGGAGGTATGACTTTGGTATGATTCCCTAGGGCTCACCTAATTAACAACTTGCTTCACTAGCCCTCATGAGCATGCATTTTATTTTGTCCTTATCATTGTCATGGGGGTATGCCTTTTATATGGACCTCTTGGGGCTAACCTAGTGGAAACTTCTTTTGGAAAAATAGCCTAGACCCGGTCCATAGTACATTGGATGGCTAGTCAAAGCTTGATTTGTTGCATTTTTTCCTCTCTTTTTTGCCTTTTTCTCTTTTTCTTTGATGGTGTATATTTTCGATCTGGTTATGGCTTCATGTATCATCTACAAGCATGTTCATTTGTGCCTATGTTGGTTTTCCATAGGATCTTGATCCCGGGGGCTTGACCACCCTTTTGATTACTGTCATCCTATCTTACTAGCATTTGTACATTTGAACCCCTCTTGATTGTGTGGTTGGCTACTTTAATGTGAGTTTGAAGCAAGTTCCTCCTCTCACTAAAGTGGGGGCTAAATGTAGTGTAGTAAAAAACCATACCCTTGCATTTTCATACTTGTTTGGGCCCGCCTCGCTTTATTTATCCCTATTTATGTCTTAATTGGTCCTACTTTGCATCCACAAGCCCAATGAACTATATCTTTTATGGCTAATATTGGCATACTTCAAAGGGTAAACAA
Source organism: Sequoiadendron giganteum (assembly GCA_007115665.2). Taxonomy (NCBI): domain Eukaryota; kingdom Viridiplantae; phylum Streptophyta; class Pinopsida; order Cupressales; family Cupressaceae; genus Sequoiadendron; species Sequoiadendron giganteum. The sequence continues at coordinate 82,435,237 of CM021103.1, read as the reverse complement.
TAATTTAATGATTCTATTTGAGTGTCCCTGATTTTTGGGTCGGGACTAAGATGCCACCTAGGGCATCTTTGTCCCCCAAAGGTCTTGGGACCCTAAATTTGAAAGCATCTACATAAGTCCCTTTTTGGAGTCTGTGCCTTGAGTTTCATGCCTCAAAATTAAGTTGCCACCTAGGGAATCTTAGTCCCCCTTGAGGTAATTTCGAGATTCAATTTCAAATTCTGGCAGGATTTAGCCTCCTTTAATTAATGAATTCATATGTCGGCTTGGTATGGTGTCATTTCGGGATATTAAGCATAGATAAGTATAAATACAAGGTTTCTTCTCTCATTTTCTCCTAGCAAGCAATCTAAGTATCCAAGCATTCAAGTATTCTAGCATTCAAGAGAAATTCATCAAGCATTTAGATCCATCATCAAGATTCAAGCATCATATCAAAAATATTCTTGCATCATGTGTTTTTTTGTGCTAACATTTGTGATTTAGGGTTTTGATTCAAACAAGCAGTTCAAGTCCATATCTATCAAGCATTCAAGCATTTCAAGATCCATATCCAAGCTAGCCATTTGAACACACAAATTTGCAGAGTTCACAACAAGGATTTGGTGAGTCATAGTGTTACATGAGCATTCATCATTTCCCTTCATTATTTCATTTCATTTCAAGGTTTAATTACCAACAAGGGGTTGGACCAAGGAAAACACCCATTCACTAACAATTTTATCCTCTTGTATTTTTGTGATTGCAAATTTAGATTGAAGTCTTGAAGATCATTTAAAGTGCAAAATTGCAAAGTTGCAAAGTTGCATTGCAAAGTTGCCATATTCACAAAAACTCACTTATAAGCCAAATCTAGAAGTTTTTGAACTTGAGATCAGAGAAGAAGGAAGTGTAGAAATCAAGCCATAGGACCACATTCAAAGATTCTCAAAATTCCAAACAAGACTAAGTCACCACCTAGTGTGTCTTAGTCCTCTCAAAGGTATTTTTTAGAGATTCTTTCAGATCCAATTTTGACATCCAAAGATTTTGCGTCTACCCCCCAAAAGGAGACTAAGATAAAAGTAAGGGCGTCTTTTTCCTCCATAACATATTTTGACAGGTTCTTTGCATTTCTGAAATCCTTGTTGCATTTCCATGCTTCATAGGTACACATCTTGATGTTGCATTATTTCATCATTTGCATCCTTCATTTAGCTTGCATTACTAGATTTTATAGGTTTAATGCTTATTTGTCTTTTCCAAGCATTTTCTTGGTGGTGAACCCCTAAAATCTTAAAAGAACCCCTTCCTAGGTCTTCCTTGTTGTGAATTGACTCACCTTGTGAGGTTGATATTCAATCCAATTAGGACTCCTAGGACATTATCGAGTGGACAAGGTAAAATAGGAGTGGGAATTTTCCATCCCATTTGAACCCATTTTCCCCATCGAATCACAACTTGGTGTCCTATTGCTAATGGAATAGTGAGATGAAGTTATAGATTCATGTCATCATGTGATAGCACAATCGTCGTGGATCTTGGGTTATCTAGCTCTTTCACTACTAGTGTTGACACTAGTTCAATAGGTATGGACCATACCCTTCCCAAATCTTTGTCTTCAAGTAGTGTATCAAGTGTTGAGACAATGGTTTCTAGTATTTCGGAAGAAAACACAATTCAAATCCATGAATACATAGCAACCTACAAAATCAATTAAGTATTGAAAACATTTCAACCACTGCTATCCCTACTATAGATAACATACACCACATGATTGAAATTGAAGGAGTTGAACTCGTGTGTAACCTAGCTCAAATTTTTGGTAAACTTAATAGTGGTGATCAACCTTTGAACAATGTCCAAAGACGAGGAACCCAAATTCCTCCTCTCACAACCATTGCCTCTATTCTTACCTATACCAACCCTCGAGTTACAACAACAATGCAACCTACTAGTAATGGCATTCCTACCTTGGGTATTTCCTCTAGTATTCATAGTACCTTTGTGGCATCGCACATTATATCTCCTACCACTTTACCTCCCATAATCATTCCACTCACTTGTACTTTGAACACATATGTACACCTTCACCATATTCACCTCCATCTCAAAATGAAAACAATGACGTCATCATAAATAAACTTTTGCAAAATGTTTAATCCATCCAGAAGCTAGTTTCCACCATAAACCAAAATCAGAGTGGCCAACTAGTTTCCACCATAAACTAAAATCAAAGTGGCCAACTTGCATATTATGTCAAAATAAATTTGTTATCCTCGGAGATATTGAGAATGTCGATACCACAAGGTCTAGAGATTCCTAGATTTGAGAAATATGGGGGCAAAGGAAATCCTTCTAACCATTTTTTCACTTATATTGCATTATGTAGTAATTTTTCCTTGAGGATAAGCTCTTGGCTAAGCTTTTCCCTAGCTCCTTGAAAGATATTGCCTTAGAATGGTTTTCCTCATTACCAAACAACTTAATTTGTTCATTCAATGAACTTGTTGAGGCCTTTATAAACCATTTATGAGTGCATATGACTCCTAATATGACCTTAGCCAATTTGATGAGATGTAAGAAAAAAATGATGAAAAAGTTACTAACTTTATTTCACATTATCAATTAGTTTATTTCCAAAATAACATTAAGATTCCCAATCCTCAGCTTCAACGGATGTTCATTGAGAACTTGAAAACCAAGATACAAGATAAGCTTACCATGATGAATTTTACTTCCTTCATACACTTGTGTACTACTCTTCGTGATTATCAAAACTTGGTTAGTAGTTGTGACACAAAATCCACCTCTAGCCGACCTGAAAATTTTGAATCCACAAACTAAAAAAATTATCAACCTTTTGGAAAAAAAAAAAGAAGCTTTCCTTCAACTTAATCCCCCTCAACAAGTAACTCATCATGTTGATACCCAAGTGGCTACTATAAGGAAGATAACTCCTTTCGTTTTTGGGGATTCGGCTAGCAAATTAACTCCCTTACCCAATACCATCCATAACACAAAGTCACAAATTTTAGAACAAAAAATGATCACCTTGCCTCACATTAAAACTCTCGATCTTAATAACCCTTTACCTCTAAATTTTAGATTTAATTCCTATCTCCATTATCACCGAAAAAATAGACATGACACAGAGCATTGTAAGCATCTTAAACATATTGTGCAAGACCTCATTGATTCCAATCGAATTTCAATTGGAGGTGTTGATGATCAAGGAAATAAGTTTGTTGCCCCTACTAACCAATACTTGCAAATATTTACCAACCCTATGCCTAATCATATAACATTTCATTTGTCAAAGCTAGTGAAACTACAAAAAATGATGTGATGAATGTTGACATGGGTGATGAGAACATAGATATGATTCAACAAAGTCCTATGGATACTATTGAACAACATCATATGGATACTATTGAAAAAGGTTTGATTGCATTGATCGAAAATCAACCTCGTAAGGGTCAAACTATAAAGCCTCTTCAAATTTCTTTCTCATATAAAGACATTCTTAGAAATGTACCCGATGGTCCTCTTTACATTGTTGGTTGAATCAATGATTGATTAATAAGAAAAAGGGGGGAAGTTCTACATAGAACACCACTCCTCCAATTAAATCATTTAAGGATTTTCCTAAGAACCCTAATAGGATTGAATATCAACTTGTCAAGGTGAGTCAATTCATAATTAGGAGGACTTAGGAGGGGGTGTCTTTTATATTTTAAGGGATTCACCACCAAGCATATGCTTGGAAAAGAAAAATGTTGGAAAACACAATGTGATATGTAAAATAACCTAAAATGAGCTAAATGAGAGATGCAAATAATGAAATTGAGCAACACCAAGTTAGGTTATATGTACTTGGGAAGTTTGGAGATGCAATGATGATTCTTGAAATGCAAAAAAGCTATCAAAATATGCCTTGGAGGACTAAGATACCCAAGATGGCGTATTAGTCCTGCTACTATTTTTCGGGGCAAACGCATAATCTTTGGATGCCAGAATAGAATCCTGAAGAATATTTGAAAGATATGTTATGGAGGAATAAGATGCCCAAGATGGTGTTTTATTCCCACTCTAAATTTTTGAAAAGATTAAATGTGGTCTTGAGCTCCCAGATCTGCAATTTATTCCTTTTGGATCTCAGGTTTTGAAACAGTCGAATCTGACCTATAGGTGAGTTTCCAAGAAGATGACAACTTTGTAATGCAACTTTGTAATTTTGAAAAAAATTCACTTCAAGTGATATTCAAGTCTTCAACCTAGATCTGCAAACACAAATATGCAAGATGGGAAAAATTTGTTGATTGTTAGTGAATGGGGGTTTGCCTTGGTCAAACCCTTTGTTGGTAATTAAACCAAATTATGAAATGAAGAATGAAACATGAAATATGTAAATGATATCACCTTGGATGATGTCTTGTGAAGAAAATATGAAATATACCATTAGTGGCCATGAATAATGTAGAATTTGGATCCTTGGATTTGATGTGAACAATGGTTGTAGATAGATATTCAATGCTACATCCACAATCTTGGCTCAAAATCATGAATGGATGCACTAAACCCTTGACATGATGCTTGAATCTTGATGATTGCTCCAAATGCTTGATGAATTGCTCTTGAATGCACTTGTGGACTCAATTTTTCTAGAATAGATGCTCTCACAACTTGCTATATGAAAATGAGTGAGGGAACCTTGTATGTATACTTGTTTATGCTTAGTATCCCAAAATTGTATCATACCAAGCCAACATATGAATTTATTAAATGAAAGATGTTAAATCTTTCCAGAATTTGAAATTGGACCCTGAAAATTAGCCTAGGAGGACTAAGACGCCTTAGGTGGCATCTTAGTCCCAAGGCTCAAATCTCGAGGCACATACTCCAAAAAGGGGCCTAATTGAGAGGTTTCAAAATTAGGGTCCCAACACCCGTGGAGGATAAAGATGCCCAAGGTGGCGTATTAGTCCAGTCCACAAATCAGGGACACACAGACAAAAATATTAGGGAATCACATATGCATTGGAGAATGTTAGGATTAACCAAAAAAATGTATCATTCATAGGGCTTGTGGACACAAAATAGGACCAGTTAAGCCATAAAGAAGAATAAATAAAGCAAGGTTGTCCCAAACAAGTGTGAAAATAGAAGGGTATGCATTTTACTACTCTACATGTAGCCCCCACTTTAGTGAGATGATGGATTTTCTTCAAAATCACACTAAAGTAGCCAACCACACAATCAAGAGGGGTTCAAATGTACCCATGTTAGTAAGACAGGATGAAAAACATCAAGAGGGATGATCAGGCCCCCAGGATTATGATCCTATGGAAAACCAACATAGGCACAAACGAACACGCTTGCAGATGATATATGAAGCCAAAATCAGATAGCAAACATACACCATCAAGGATAGAAAAATAAAAAGGAAAAATGCAATAGATCAAGCTTCGACTGGTCGTACAACGCAATGGACCGGGTCTAGGCTTGAAGAACTTTACAAGTGGAACGCGATATCCACTATGCAAACAAAATGCACACTCACGAGGGCTAGTGGGAGCTATTTGTCCACTAGGTGAGCCCAATGAAGTCCATACCAACATTGTACCCCGATGACTATGATAAGGACAAAATAAAATGCATGCTCACAAGGGCTAGTGAAGCTAGTTGTTCACTAGGTGAGCCCAAGGGGACCATATCAAAGCTATACCTCCATGAATTTAATAAGGTACAAAAATAAAATGCAACGCAACAAGAAAGAGAGATTTTCAAATGGATTTTACTTAATTCATGCAAGGTCTCTTCTTAGGGAAAATTTTGCTTAATGTTTCCAAGAGAGGAAAAGCCAAAGATATATCACACTCTTGAAGGAAATCAAACCCAATAACACCACCAAGAAAGAAACACATCACAAGAAGAAAGAAAATCGCACAATGAAACATGAGTGTCAATGTATGGCCCCACTTTAAAGTGGTTGCTAACACCATTGCTCTGAGAAATTTCTTGAAAGTAGAAGAAGACTTGAGAGCTTATTCGAAAAGCCCTATGTCAAGTCATATGTTTTCGATAAGCTACATCATGAAAGGTGAATGGCCCCAAAAGACAGTATGCCACATGTGAGCCAACTTAAGGCACATCACCCACATTCCAACCTTTCTCTTATATGTACATGAAGGGTGGTCAACTAGCCAAAAGAGACAATGAGAAGTGACATATGAGGACAAGGCTATCTAACCGTTTGCCCCCACTTAGTGCAAGACAAGGATGAGCCGAAATGAAATGAGGAACTAGGTGCTTCAACCCAAGGGAGAGCACCACAGTCTTTTAGATGTTGAATTTAACTACTCAAAGCCTTCCATTCATTAGTAGCATGACCATGAACTCTATGATATGTAAAAAATGAAGTCTTGTAATAAAATTTATTTTATGTTCTTGGAGGGAGAGAGATCAAATGGTCTTGGAGGATTTTCGTCAAGATAATTTCTTGGTCAAAAGTAGAGGGTGTTTTTTTATTTGCACGAGATGCCATTCAAACACTAAATGATAAGGCTTTAGATGAGGATGGAGATAAGGGATTTAAACCTATATTTTTCTTGAAAGATCATGGTATGCCAGTTTTTTCATGTGTTCATTATATCCATGTGAAGGAGGGAGATTGTATCTGATACCATAACAATCTTCCAAGTCAGATGAAGGGGGTTTATGCTTTTGAGAAGGATTGGCTTCTTCACAAGAACACAAATCCTTTTTAAGGTTATGTGTCATACCTTCATGAGGGATAGGAGTTATATAGCCCCCATCACCACCATGGGGTAATGTTGTAGTACTAATTTGAGCAAATTAAACACAAGGTTGTTTTGGTGTAGGCTGTGAGATTTTACACTCTCCTAAAAAGGGAGGTGTAAAACCCCAATCATCATTAGAACTTGTATCTGAAAATGACTCATTGGTATATGATTCTTTGGACCTTGAGGGTGAGATTTTGGATTCTTTATTGAAAGGAGGTGTAAAATCTAATGATGCCCAATTGTCATTTTATAGTTTGGGATTAATATCAACTTGTATTGGTTCAAATTTTGATTTTGGAATGAAATTATTAGGAGAGTTGGAAGTGTTGTGACCATGTGATCCATAGCTTCATTCATCTGCTTTAATTGTGTATATCTTGTTGTTGTATTCAAATTTAATTGTACGATGGAGAGTAGAGGGGACTCCTTTCATAGCATGAATCCATGGTCTCCCTAGGAGAATATTGTATAAAAGGGGTCCTTGCATGATATGGATAGGAGTAGGCAACACTACAGGTATAACCTCAATAGGCAATGTGATCATCCCTAGTGGTTGTTTATTTACATTGTCAAAGCCATGAATATGAACATTATTAAGTTGAATGAGACTTTTATCCATGCCAATTTTTTCTAGGAGGTCAATGCTATAAACATTAATTTCTACTCCATTGTCTATGAGGGTGTGCCTAACTACAGTTTCATTAATGATCACCTTTATCATCAAGGCTTCATTCTTGTTTTGAGTCTCAAGTGAGGGAAATTCATGTTTGGGGAATGTGATTTCTAATTGTGTGACTTGTATGGGATGAAAGGAGGATGTTACATTATTCAATTTCATAGAAGCTTGTATCTCCTCTTGAAAATTTTGTAACATTTCTTGAAATAGGCACTCGTATGTAGGTGATAGTTGAATAAGTTGTCATATGGATATATGAGCAGGGGTCTTCTTAAGATCTTAAACTATATTATGAAAAGGTGAATGAGGAGAATTAGAAAAATATATTGAGGTGATGGTGATGTTGCGGGAGCTATTTTTGTTCCCCTACATGTTTGAGCAATTGTGTTATATCTTGGTTGCTGCAAAACATTGTTAGATTGAATTGTAGATTTCAAGAAATATCTTATTTTCTTCTGTGATTCAAGAATGGGAGGTGACCTAGGAAGCTCACTAATTAAAGGAGATCCAATTTGTGTTGTTAAAACCTCAATAATCTTGTCTTTATTTGCATGATCTCTTAGTGAAGAGGAGTCTAATTTCACTTCATCATCTTCATCTAAGGAAGCCTCATTACTAGTGTCAATGTTCAGATTTTATCGCACCATGATATCCTCTCTAGGATGAAATGTTTTAGGAGAACAACAAACTAAATGTTCATTACACTCAAAGGTAGATTCTTCTAAAATGACTTTATTGTAAGTACGATAATTATCAATGGTTGGAATGTCTTGTTCTATAATATTCTCATGACTTTCATTGGTTGTGTTCTCTAACATCAAAGTATCATTTGCACCACTAGGGGAGATACTAAGAGAAGAACAAGTGTGCTTGTCAAGATTGTCCAAATTTTCACTCCTTTGTCCCATAATGTCTTCCAAAATAGGATAAGTAGGGAAAGGATCATAAAGAGGGTTGTTATAGACCCTAAAGATTTGATCATCTAAGACAAATCTATCATCCTCATCATTTAAAATCTCATTCTCTTGTGCTATAATATCTTCCCAAGGGGATGAGGAGAAGAACAAGCAAGATATTCATGATTATGAATGACTGTATCTTCTCTCACCAAGATACCTTTGTCATTAAAAGGAGAGCTATCGGGAGAAGAAAAATTATGATCACCATGATTATCTATGTTTGTAACATCTTCTATCACATCATTCCCATAAATAGGAGAGATAACAGGGGGTGTAGGTTTAAGGAAAGAATCACCATTTTCACTCTCTTGCACTAAGAGACTTTCATAACTAGGGAATGCATTGAATGAATGACTAACATGCTCAGTGACTAATTTTTTCTTTGAAAATTTTGAAAAGACCGAAAGTAACATTTTTGAACAATAATCTATGCAACTTAAAATGTAATGTAAAGGCCTAGAATGAAATGCAATTTTCAGATTTCAACCAGGGTAATTTACTGATTACTTTATTCAATGATCTGAAAATGAAATGTTGTGAATGCAAAAATGGAATTAAGCAATGCATGAAATGAAGCACTTTAAGATAGATTAATAAAATGCATGAAAAAAAAAGTCAACCCATTGAAACAGGTAACCAATACCAATAAACAAAAGCACATAAATGTTGATTTAGATCCTAAAAACTACAATCTGAAATTCCACAGGGACTAAGATGCCAGGGAGGGCATCTTAGTCCTCTTAAATAAACTTGAAGGTTTAAGAAGCTGAAACAAATAACAAATCACTCAGATAGGTTACTGCAATAGACAACCAGAGAGGGACTAAGACGCCACCAAGGGCGTTTTTGTCCCAGTAACGGTTTTTTGCAAAAAATCAGACAATTTTGGGTTGATAACAGTGCTCCTAGGTTTCCTACCCAAGGACCTGATGTTTGGAAACCAAAAATTGTGCAAATGAAGGCAATAAAAAGTAACTAATGACAAGCAATTGAATGCAAAAGTGGATGCAATTTTTTAAATTTTGAATGCAATAAGAATGTTTCTAAATGCAATTAAGAGAATGAAAAATGCACTTTTTAGTTTTTTAATGAAATGGAATTATGCAAGAAAGTAAAAATACAACCTATATGCACTTTCACTAATGCAAAAATAGGAAACCCTAAATGCAATTTCACTAATGCAAGATGCAAGAAAACCTAGATGCAAAATGAAATATAGATCTAGGACTTTAAAGGACTCCAAATCAGAGAAGGAAGAATGCTCAAACAAATTCAGGTTCACCAAAATGATTAATATGAAAAGGGGGGAAATTTCTACATAGAACACCACTCCTCCAACTAAATCATTCAAGGATTGTCCTAAGAACCATAATAGGATTGAATATAAACCTCTCAAGGTGAGCCAATTCAAAATTAGGAGGAATAAGGAGGGGGTGTCCTTAATATTTTAAGGGGTTCACCACCAAGCATATGCTTGGAAAAGACAAATGTTGGAAAACATAATGTGATATGCAAAATAACCTAAAATGAGCTAAATGAGAGATATAAATAATGAAATTGAGCAACACCAAGTTAGGGTATGTGTACTTGGGATGTTTGGAGATGCAATGATGATTCTAGAAATGTAAATAAGTTGTCAAAATATTCCTTGGAGGACTAAGATGCCCAAGATGGTGTATTATTCTCACTGCTATTTTTTGAGGAAAACACATAATCTTCAGATGCCAGAATAGAATCCTAAAGAATCTCTGAAAGATGTGTTGTGGAGGACTAAGATGCCCAAGATGGTGTTTTAGTTCCACTCTGAATTTCTAAAAATTCTAAATGTGGTCCTGAGCTCCTAGATCTACAATTGCTTCCTTCTGGATCTTGGGTTTTGAAATAACCAGATTTGACCTATAGGTGAGTTTCTGTGAATATTACAACTTTGTAATGCAAATTTGACAATTTTGCACTTTGAGTGATCTTCAAGTCTTCAACCTAGATCATTAAACACAAATATGAAAGATGGGAAAAACTTTTTGATTGTTAGTGAATGGGGGTTTTCCTCGATCAAACCCCTTGTTGGTAATTAAACCAAATGATGAAATTAATGAAATGAAGGATGGAACATAAAATATGTAAATGATATCACTTTGGATGATGTCTTTTGAAGAAAATTTGCAATCTACCATGTAGTGGTCATGAAGAATGTAGAACTTGGAACCTTGGATTTGATGTGAACAATGGTTGTAGATAGATCTTCAATGCTTCATCCACAATATTGGATTAACAACATGAATGGATGCACTAAACCCTTGACATAATGCTTGAATCTTGATGATGACTCCAAATGATTGATGAAATGCTCTTGAATGCACTTGTGGACTCATTTTCGCTACAATAGATGCTCTCACAACTTGCTTAGATGAAAATGAGTGAGGGAACCTTGTATTTATACTTTTCTATGCTTAGTATCCCTAAATTGTATCAGACCAAGTTGACATATGAATTAATTAAATGAAGAAGGTTAAATCCTGCCAGAATTTGAAATTGGACCCCAAAAATAAGCCTAGGAGAACTAAGACGCCCTAGGTGGCATCTTAGTCTCAGTCTGAAAAGGCTCAAATATCAGGGCATAGACTCCAAAAAGGGGCCTAATTGAGACGTTTCAAAATTAGGGTCCGAATACCCATGGAGGACAAAGACGCCCAAGGTGGCATATTAGTCCCAGTCTGAAAATCAAGGACACATAGACAAAAAAATTAGGGGATCACATATGCATTGGAGAATTTCAAGATTGACCAAAAAAATGTATCATTCATAGGAATTGTAGACATAAAATAGAACCAATTAAGCCATAAAGAAGGATAAATAAAGTAAGGCGGGCCCAAAGAAGTGTGAAAATGCAAGGGTATACATTTTACTACACTACAATGACAAACCCACTAATGGGCTATTAATTGATCCCATCTATGGAGATTATGTGATCACTGAGGAATTCTTACTTGTGTATGAAATCTATCAGAAAATATACAATAAATAAAAAGCATGGATAAAGATGCATAATAGTTTTGCTTGCCCTACGATGGGATCAGTCACCCTTCCTTTACAAATAGGACTGAAAAAATTAGATGTCTCATTCTCTATCATCTTGACATTGAATCAATTTTGTGTGAAGCTTGGTTACCCATGGCTATGCTCCATGGAAGTTATCCCGTCAGTCGTGCATAAATGCTTAAAGTTTCCCTTTGACGATGAAATATTTACTATGCATCATAGTGGCTTTAATCCTTTGTCTTCTCGAGGGAACTTTTCATTATATTTCTTTTGTCCTGAGCCTATGGAACATATTAAACCTCGAGAAGAATTATTTTTCAAATCCTACCAAAATTTCAAGGCGAAATGCATAGAAAAACTATCCCTTACAATCATGCCTCATCTTATGACTAAGCCTACAATCCTTGACAAAAAAATGATTGAACCTAAAGATATTCCAAACAACCAAGACCAACCTAAAAGAAAACCTTTACCTATCAACTACAAAATACCAAGAAACAATGAAAAAAATCCCATCACACGTCCTAAGATAAAACAAGTTTACAAAGATAAAGAGAAAGTGGTTGAACAACCTCCCATGGTTCCTTTCGTTCCTCCCCTTAGGGAAGAAAATAAACTTATGGTTGATAAACCCACTGCTATACAAATGTAACTTGACAAACGTAATAAAAGAAATAGAAATGCTAGAGAGCATAGGCGTAGACATCATGCTCTTGCTCAAATGTTAAATGAAGAAAACAAAAAAAAAATCAACATCTGAACTTGACTGAAGAAATACACTATGAGTTTCCCTTGCCGCAACAAAAATATCATAAACCACAACTAAACAGGAGCTAAACCCTTCTTTGGACATTATCATTTGACCTCTCATTATGATTAACTTGGATGATGATGATGAGTTTTCTAAAATTAATGAAGAAGTGCATAATGAATTGAATACATTTTTTTCCTCTTCTATGAACTTAAATGATAATTCTCCTAGGAAGAGTGTTAAACTTGGTGATAACCCTAGTTCAGAACTTGCTATTTTCCCTTTGGCTAGTTGTCCGCCTTTTTTATATGATGAACATGTTTGGGATGTGTACGACCTACTAATAGGTTGAATCACATGTGCTTTACTAGTATTTTGGCATTATTTTATTTTTCATGTTTCTTTATGTGATTGCATGTACGTAATATGATCCCTCGTACTATTCTATTTGTTGTATCTTTCTATCTTTGTGAAATTCCTCTATTTGTACCTACATTCTTCTCTATATCGTAAAAATTTTCCCCCTTACCCTTCATTTGTCTTGTGCATTACTTTTGCGGATGACGCAAGGCATCGATACATCCATGTCTCTTCCATGCTGACCCAAAATCCTTTCCTTTATCTTTTTCATTTGCCTTGTATTTTCCTTCTGGGGATGATGCAAGGCGTCGAGACATCCACGTCTTTTCCATGTTGACCAAAAATATTTTCCTTTATCTTTTGTATTTGTCTTGTGTTTTCCTTTTGGGGATGAAACAAGGTCTTGATACATTCATGTCTCTTCCATGTTGACCTGAAACATTTTTCTTTGATTTCTCTCCCTTTGTGTCATTCTTCTTGTTCCATGAGTATTTGGGGAATGATGACAATTTTGAGCTTTCTAAAAATATTTTAGCAAGAACATACTAACCTTGAATCCATGGATCCCTTATCTTACTTTGGGATTTCATTTTGGGGGAAACCACTTTTCATGACGTAGCTTCATTTGGAAATGTATTACTTGGCTTAGGGATTTCCAAATAATCTCTCATGTCCTTTTATTGTTAGCATTTATCATTTGCTACTTTGAACTAACTGCTCATAGCATGGTATTTAGAAAATCCTTTAAAGTGGGGGCATACATTGGCATTATTATTTTTCATCTGATGTTTTATTGTGTATTCTTCTTACTTCATGTGATGTGTATTTCACTTTGTGGTGAATTTTGGTGTGATGTCCCTCTAGAGTGTGATCTCTCTTAGCATATTATATTCCTCTTAGTGGCTTGATGTGACAGATTGCATCCTCTAAGTTGTGAATCTTCTATTCTTTGATTGATCCTCTCTTGAAGAGATTAGGTACAATGATCCCTAAGTTAAGACCTTACATCAACTAAACAAGACTCCTTTGAACATACCTTACATTTTTGGTTATATGGTTGCCTTGCGTAGCACATTTTTCTTTCTTGTGGAGCCATCTTGTTCTTCATGAGTTTCAAGAATAAAAAATGTTGGTTTGCCTCATGAAGCTTGAAGTTCATTGTTGTGTGGTGCCTTATCAAAGTTACCAGGGGGTGATCCTACAATAGTGGTTTACAATTTTTGGCCAAACTAGACACTGAAATTATTTTTTATAACTAAAGCTTCACATTCAGGCACCTAATAGCGGCTACACCATGAGGAATTTGAAGATGATGCAAACTAGAGTCTCATCACATTTTTTATATAGATTCTAAACTTATTTTTTTCAAAAAAATTGGAATCAGATTGCACTTCTTTTTCCATCTCCCTCAAAAAATGTTTTTTTTCATAAAACATATTTTAAAAAAGTGACGCACATCGTATAACGCATAACTTTTTTTCCATGAAGGATAAAATTACAATTCTTTCAAATTTAGATTTGTAACTCCAATATCTAGTGCTTCCACTTGGTTAGATAGCTTTTTATTGAATATTTTTTCTTTAATCAAGTTTCGAAGTCAAACCAATTACAATTTAGACATAGCATGACTGTATAACACGTAAATTTTTTTGTATGTATCAAAATTCAATAATTTTTTTTTTGGCTCAAGGACTTCAATATTTGGTGCACTCATATTTTTTTAATTTTTTTTTTATAATGTGTTATTTTTCCACATGTGCAGAACAAAGACCTTCATTTTCAATGAAAAACCTATGTTTAATAAAACTAAAAAATAGATACATAATAAAACCAAAACATATTAAAATTATATTCATTAGATAGCTCATTCTAAGGACTACCTGATTCCAGTTGGGTTTGTGAATATTCCTCCATTTTCATCCTCAAACCGAGCTTCGAAGTGCCAAAATTTAGTTTTTTTTGTGTCTTAGGGGGGGATGAGGAATAAGGGGGGTTCGTGCAAACCACCCTTCCATAAGGAATTTTGTTCGATTTTTGGGAAGGAAAGAATTAAAAGGGTTCGCTCGAACCAGCAGGTTCATACGAACCCCTAAAATCAAGTTTTTTGTCATGTATTCATTTTTTGTGAGTTTTCCTTCCTCAATTGAATTGTAATCCACTATTATGGCTTCACCCCGAGAGGTATAGCTTGTTTCAAGGTGTGCGCCCTTGGTCTCTTTGGTTGTTCAGTGTGGTGCTCATGATTCGTGACATGGTTTAACCACCTCTTGTTGATATTAACTTTGGATTGTATTGGGAATTAATAGGTTGATCTTTTGGTGCAACGACAAGGCCAAAAAATGGTATTAGAGCTGGTCATGGGTTCAAATCCCTCCCTTGCACTGGGGGGTTTTTGCAAAGTGTGCACTCTTGGTCTCCTTGGTTGTTCAGCGCGACACTTGCAATTCATGGCATGGTTTAACCATCTCCCATGGCTCTTAACTTTGGCTTGTATCGGGCATTCATAGGTTGATATTTTGGTGCAACGACAAGGCCAACATAGCTTTGGTCTGGTTGTACGTATAGGAGTCGAACTTAGGCGTGACTTTCCCATAGCCAATTTCTTGTCTGTGTGAGCACATACCAATTGCATGTGTATGTGTTTCACTGGAGGCTCATGTAGTGGATGGCCTGAAGTTCCACTAGCCCTTGTGAGCATGTATTCTTGAACAAATAGCTTATATCTAATCCACAATGTGTGGTACAAATGGTTGAAACTTGATCCACCCCTTTTGTTTTACTTTTTCTTATTTTTATTTATATCTTTGGCAATGTATGCTTGTGCCTTGTCGATGCTCTTTATCACTTACGCTTATGTTGGCTTGTCATAGGATCTTGATCTTGGGGACTTGATCACCCCTCTTGATCATTGTCATCCTATCCCACTAGAATTGGTACACTTAGAGCTCTCTTGATGTGACTTTATCTACTTTAGTATGAGTTTGAAGCAAGTACCTCCTCTCACAAAAGTGGGGGTTAAATGCAATGACAAAAAATCTATCCATTTACATTTTCACATTTTTTTGGGTCCTCCCTTGTTAATTAAGCTTAATGATGCCTTGATTAAATGTTGTAATGTGTTTAACACATTCACATTAGGTCTTGGGCCCTTGTAATCTAAATGGACCTAGTTATGCCTTATTTAGTGTGTTGTAAAGTGTACCTTTATGCTTTCACACTAATCTATGGTTTCATTAATAAAATGGGATTCTTTATGCTTTAATTGGTCTTATTTTTCATCCACAAGCCTTGATTAATCCATCTTTCTGAGGATAATCCTAACATAAACCAACATCCAATCATAATTCATGTGTTTTTGGATTGTATGGCCCAAATTTAGTGATCTAGGACTCATACACCACCTTGGGCGTATGGGAGTTTAAGGGCCCCGATCATGATTTTATTCTCCTAGATATGATGTCATCTTGTAGTGTTTTAATTTCAAGAAAATTAGCATAAACAAGTATAAATACAAGGTTATTTCACTCATTTTCACCTAAGACTTTCATGAGAGCATTCCTTATAGAAAATTTGAGTTCACAAGAGCATTCAAGAGTTTACAAGAGTATTCAAGAGCATCCAAGAGCTGATTATCAAGTGTTTTAGAGAATTATTCAAGTATCAAGAATCATGCCAAATTCATCATGCATCATATTTAGTTTTGAGCTAATATAAATGTAATGTAAGGTTTCATGATTCAAGAAAGAATTCAAGTTAAGATATACAACCTTTAATCAAGAGTCAATATCCACATCCATTGGATCCATTTCATGCATGTTTGTAGCACTTTATTTCTAAGGTTTGGTGAATTGCAACATATCATTTTGTTCATTCATCATTCCTCCTTTTCATTTGATTTTATTACAAGGTTTGATTACCAAAATGGGGTTTGACCAAGGAAAACCCCTTTCTACTAACAAAACAAAATTTTACCCTCTCTTTAGTGTCTGATTTGTAGATCTAGGCTGAAGACACATTGAAGAGAAAGATTAGAAAGAAGTTTTCAAGGTTGCAAAGTTGTCCAAGTTGTCACCTTGTTTAGAAGATCACCAAAAGGCATCTATAGAGTAGAATTATGCATTTCAAATCTAGAAACCAGGTTGAGAAGATAGAGAAGAGATTGAAGAGAAGATTCATATCCTAATCCAATGAAAAATCCAAGTAAGATTGATATACCACTTCTGGCATATGAGTCTCAATAGAACAAAATTTTAAGATTTCAAGAGTTCCAAACCTATCACTGCTAGATTTATGTTCCTTCACAAAAACCTGAATCTGGGACTAAATTGCCCAACCTGGCATATGAGTCCCAGTGTGCATTAAATTCAGCATTTTCAGCATCTTCGATCTCCATTCAAGTTTTTACAGGTTTCTAGGTGCACCTCTATACTTTTCCAGTTCAATGTTCTATTTTGCATTCATTTATAGGTCATCCATTCTATTCTTGCATATCATTAGGTTTTTTCATCTTACATGTCTTTTCAAGCCCTAGGCTGGTGGTGAACCCCTCTTTAGTTTCTAATCATACCCTAGGAAACCCTATTGCAAGATCTCTTTCCCTTTTATATCATTAGATTGAGATCTCTAGGGTTTCCTTGAATTTAATAAGAGTGAAATAGGAACCTTATCTTTGTGCTCCATCTCCTAAAAGGTGGGGAACCCTATTTTTGTTGTTACAATAATTATCCTATATTATTTGTTATATTATTATATACTATATTATTTTATAATTGTATTATATTATTATATAAATAATAATATTAAAAAAGATTCTCTCAAGTGATTAAACCCTTCGTAAGCTTCTTGGTTCCAAGTTGAATGATTTGGTCTTCATAAGCCTCTTCAATTTTAGATTGTTATCATTCCACAAACTCACAAGAATGTTGAATAAACATAGCAATTTGAGCATCTCTCTCAAATACTTTCCATTTTTTTATCATTATTAAGAATAGTGGGTCTTATTATCACCTGCATTGCATGATTTTTTATAGCATGTTTGTTATTGGTTCCATTTGAGAACCGATTGTGACCATTCTACTTGTTGCAACACTTTTAGATCCCAGGATCACTTGGATATTGAAGACTTAAAATTCTTTGATTATGTCCCACACCCTATGGCAGTATGATCATATCCATAACTTTTTTACACCTGATGTCCCTTTAATTTTCTTGATCACTAACTTTGAGTCTGCGAAGATCTTTAGCCTTTTGATTCCCATTCGCACCACAATACTTAAACCATGGACTAGGCCTTCATACTTAGCTTTATTATTTATTAAACTGAAGTGAAACAGTAAGTCTCTGAGGTTCTATACCATAAAAGAGGATATTAGGTGAATACCAACTCCTCAACTTGCCTTACATCTTGCACCATCAAAGTGCAAAGTCCATAGGCCTGATTCATCACTTTAACTTTCATGTTGGCTTTCTTATTTCTTAGTCACTTAAGGGATTAATTAATCTTCATCGTAAATCATATATGTGTCAAGGTTGGTAGCATCATAATTTTTGAATGGGTACCTCCTCATGAATTCATTTATGAAGACTTCTTTGAGAATTCTATCTCTAGTTGCTTCTTAATATTCTAGCATCTCCACACAATACATTTTATTTTTTGAAAATGATGTATGTGTAACCTCAAATTTCATCACATCATCTACTATGTGGTCTAAGTATATGGGTTCTGATAATACTTTCATCTTGGCACCATGCTTAGTTCTTGAGATTATATGGGACCAATCCAAAGACAAATATCCTCCATTCTTAGAAGTGAAATCTCTTGATAGACATACTCTGGAAATGGGAGGGATGTCTATTACTACCACCTCTTGCATGATTGTAATGTTGGGACATGAATATAGGGTTAGAGGGAGGATTTTGATTAGACCTACAACTTGAACCCTTTTTCCATCTAATTGCATGTTTCCTCTATCAAGGGGCTCATATTCTAATTTTAATCAATCTATAATCAATTTAGGAATAACCGTGGTGCTAGCACCACAATCAATCATTGAATTATTTAGCAGCTTATCCCCTACAACGAGTGTCAAAAAGAATGAGGTAGGTTTTTTTTTACATACCTACAACCTACAAGGGAGGATTTTGATTAGACCTCTGATTTGAACCCATTTTCCATCTAATTTCTTGATTCCTCTATCCAAGGGCTTATATTCTAATTTTAATGAATCTATAATCAATTTATCCATAACTATGGTGCTCGCACCAGATTCAATCATTGAATTATTTAGCAGCTTATCCCTTGTACAATGAGGGTTAAAAAGAATGGGGTAGGTTTTGGCTTGCATACCTCCTCCTTTGCCTCATTTTATTTTGTGTTTATGAATGTTGCAACTCCCAAAGTTTGCGACTCTTGAACTAGATCCTTGCCTTTCCCTTGATTGCGTTCAAGGATTGGGTCAGCCTACGACAATATTTTATCCTCTCCCAAAGTTTCTCGCAACAAGGATTTATGCTCTAGGATAGTAAAAATATCCCATAAGGAGATATGAGTTGGGTCTTTCTTCAATTTCTCCACCACATTGAGTGGTCCAACTATTTGGGCCTTTGACTCTTTTGATTTACTCACTATTACGTCACTTTGCTTCTAAAACATTGGAGCTACTACTAGTGGTTCAAGAATCTTTTTGGGGATTGGCTTAGGTTGTGATGTGATAGATGCATGCTCTCTAGTCAGCCTCATTTTGGACTAGGTATAATAATCTAATTGAACTTGAGGGGTTTTGGACATCAATGTGTCATTGGTGAACATTGCATCCTCTCCCTCCATCTAAGAAAATAGAGCATTGTCCAAAGCAAATTCTCCTTACTTAAGGGAAATGCCTTGCATCTACGCCACTAGGATAACATTTTCCACTCCTTGGAATTGATAGACACCTATTCTTGTATCAATAGTGATTCCTTGATTTCAATTTTTTGAGATCCTCTGTTGGATATGAAATGGTGAAAATTGTGTGGGAGGAACTCTCTTTCTCTTCTAGGGCTTTGGACCTAAAAGTAGAGAGACAATTTTCAACCTTTCACTCAAGAACAAATCATTGAGATTTCAATGTAAAGGAGATTGAAATATAGAAAAGGGAAGGTTCTAGGGATTGAATGATGTCTAATGAGGGGTTCATCACCAAGTGTAGACTTTGAAAACATAGTGTGATATGCAAAAGAAAATAAATGACCTAAGAAAATGAATAAAATGCAGTAAAAAGCTATGAGGCTAGAAGTGTGTTCCCGGAATAATAAAGAAGGTAGAATGGAGGTTTGGATCACTGAAAATTATGTTGTTAAAGTTGAATAGGACTCATACGCTAGGCTGGGTGAATCAATTCAATTTTTGGGAAAATGCACAAGAGTAGGTTTCAACCAAAAGGGTATCCATATCTGCAAAAATCTTGATCAGGCCTATATAGTGGGACTCATTCACCAATAGTGGAAAATCAGTCCACTTCTGCTTTTCTGGAAGTTCTGGAGTGGATTATGTGCCTCTCAGTCTATTATGTTCTTTTTGACTTGTTTTTAGATTTGAAACTGCAAAATAGCACCTGTAGGTCTTCTCCAAGCTTCTCCAAGCTTGATGACAACCTTGACAACTTTTAGAGACTTGACAACTTTTCTACACCTTTACTTCTTGGAAAATTTGTAACCTAGCTTTGCAAATCTACACAAGAAGAGGGAAAAATGTTGTGGGGGTTAGTGAATAAGGGTTTGCCTTGGTCAAACCCATTGTTGGTAATTAAACCTTGAAATAGAATGAAATATGGAAAGATAATGATGAATGAACAAAAGGCAATGTTGAAACTCACCAAACGCTTACAATTATGTGTTACAAACATGTAAGTAATGAATCCAATAGATGTAGCCTTGGAATCATGCTTGATGTTGATAGATCTTGAATAAAGCACTTGCTTGAAACACAAACCCTACATCACAATTTTTAGCTCTAAAACAACATGATGCAAACAATATTTGACATGATTGATTCTTGAAGATGATCTTGAATGCTTGAAAATATACCCTTGAAATGCCTTGAATTCTCTTGTGAATGCTCAATGATCTCTTATGAATTCTTGAATTCTTGTAAAATTTTCTAGG